>CAJVPQ010001112.1:0-20280 GCA_910591825.1 Funneliformis caledonium
AACTTTTAAAAAAAAATCACTGAGGTGATTCCCTTTAAGAAATAAGCCACAGAGACTAATTCCTTTAAAGAAAACATTTTTAGAAGTGTTTTTCTTTGAAAAAAACGCCTCAAAGGCTATTCCCTTCAAGGGAAACGCTTCTGGAAGTAGTTTTCTTTGAAAAAAAACGCCTCCAAAAGTGTTTTTCTTAGAAAAAACGCCTCAGAGGCTATTCCCTTGAAGGGAAACGCTTCTGAAAGTAGTTTTCTTTTAAAAAAACGCCTCTGGAAGTGCTTTTCTTAGGAAAAAAACGCCTCCAGAAGTGTTTTTCTTAGGAAAAAACGCCTTAAAGGCTATTCTCTTGAAGGGAAACGCCTCTGGAAGTGCTTTTCTTGGGAAAAAAACGCCTCAAAGGCTATTCCCTTGAAGGAAAACGCCTCTGGAAGTGCTTTTCTTGAGAAAAAACGCCTCAAAGGCTATTCCCTTGAAGGGAAACGCCTCCGGAAGTGTTTTTCTTAGGAAAAAATGCCTTGGATGCTATTCTCTTAAAGGGAAACGCCTCTGAAAGTGTTTTTCTTGAGAAAAAATGCCTCCGGAAGTGCAAATCGCCTCAGAGGCATTTTTCTTCAAAATTTCTGACAAAGAAATGCCTCCGGATGCGATTCCTTCAAAGGAAAAAGTCACAGAGACGAATTCCTTCAAGGAAAACACTCCGGAAGCGAAGTTCTTTACGGAAACGCTCCAGAAGCGAATTCTTTCAAAAAAATCGCTCCAGAAGCGAAATCTTCAAGAAAATCGCTCCAGAAGCGAATTCTTTTAAAGAAAACGCTCTGGAAGTGAAATTCTTTAAAGAAAATGCTCTAGAAGTGAATTCTTCTAAAGAAAATGCTTCAGAAGCGAATTTTTTTAAAGAAAACGCTCTGGAAGTGAATTCTTTTAAAGAAAACGCTCTAGAAGTGAATTCCTTCAAGGAAATCGCTCCAGAAGCGAATTCTTTTAAAGAAAACACTCCGGAAGCGAATTCCTTCAAGGAAATCGCTCTAGAAGCAAATTCTTTTAAAGAAAACTCTCTGAATGCGTTTTTCTTCAAAGAAAAACGTCACTGGGTTCATTTTTCTTCAAAAGAAACGCCACTGGGTTCATTTTCTTCAAAGAAAACGTCACTGGGCCATTTTTCTTCAAAGGAAATGTCAACAGTGTCATATTTTTCAAAAAAAATATCACTGGGGCTGTTTTTCTTTAAGTAAACGCCATCGGAGCAGCTTTCTTCGAAGAAAAACTGCCTTTAGATTTATTTTCTTCAAAGAAAAAAATACAAGCCAACGAGCCGAGCTGCAGCACGAGCCAAGCCACGGCACAAGCCGGCTTGTCTGGCTCGCAGCTCGTTTTATGATAGCTCGAGCTGAGCCTAAACAAGCCGGCTTGTTTGGCTTGCAAGCGGCTCGACTTATGCGGAACTTTAGAAGTTGTTGAAGCTGAAAGTTATTGAAGTTGGAAGTTATTAAAATTTTGAAATTTTGAAAGTTATGAAGATAATGACAGAACTCTGATAAGAAATTACTAAATACCTTTTAGATTAATTAGAGAAAATAAAGGCTAAAAAAAGGAAAGTATACTAGGAAAGTATACTTCTTTTAAATATTTTATTTTAATACTTGAAACAAATTTACTTACTACCATTAACTGTTGATTTTTTTTTTAGTACAATTATTTTATGAAAAATACTATGCTAAAAGATACGTGATAATGAAATATTACGGTAAAAGTCACGTGATTATAGTACATATAGTCACGTGTATGCATTTAAAAAGATACTTGCTCATATAGTTCAGATTAAAAAATCATTGCACAGTGCGAATAGGAAGAGTGTGCACTTAGCATTAAGTCCCAAACTTAGGATTGGGTTAGAGGATGTATTTGAATAGGATATGCACTTATAGAGAGTGCATTTATAGAGAGTTGACTATAATTTTATTTTAAATTAATTAACTTTAATTTAATTTTATATTAATTGTTTTTTTTAATTGTTTTCTTTCAAGTTTTTTAAATTTTATATATAAATTTGAATTTTATTAAATTAGTATGATTAGATTTTAGGATTAGTTATTAGAATATAATTGGATAAGAATTAGGTTAAGATAAGATTATAATTAGATTAATTTTAGAGATATGGTTGAGTTAGATTTAAATTAAGTTCAAGATATATTTGGATTAGTTTAGGATTAAGTTTAGATAAGTATTAAAATAAATTTAAAATATAGATAAGGTTAAATTTAAAAGATAGTTAAAAGATGGTTGAGATAGTTTCAGTAAAGTTTAGGATATAATAGAGTTTGATTTAAGGTATACTTTGCTAAATTTTTAAAATTAAGATCAAATTGAAAATTTATTATAGATCTTATAATTAAAACCTGATTTTACAATATTACGATAAGGCAAATTGAGTTATATAAATTAAGTTGATATGTATTAAGAAAATCATTATTTGATTTAGTCAGAATTATATAAAAGTGACATTGAAGCATATTAAATATATAGTGAATTTATAGAAACTAATAGTAAAGAAATAGTAAAATAGGTAGTAAATTTGTATTAAATGTTGTCACTATAAAATTCTTTAACTTAGGCTGGTTATGTTATCAAGTCTCTACTTGAGGCTACTAACTGCAGTTTACTGCAGCTAAGACATTAGGATATGCCTAACTCTTAACTTTATCAAATCTACGCTTTAAACTTAAACAAATCTATCAAATATAAAGACTTGAAAAACAAGATTATGAATAATTTAATTAAAGAATTTAGATGATGAACTTAATTACAAATAATGTGTAGGGATTATATCAGATTATATGAAGACATAAAGAGGTAGAAAGATATAGGCTTTGAATGATTCCTTTATTAATATTGAAACTTGTATTCGCAAGAAAATTAATTTGATTTGTAAAAGAGTTAATTTACAACATAAGCAAAAGTCTATTTATTTATATAAAATTTCTTTGTTATAACTAACTATTTACTATGCTATAAACTAACTAATTTGATAAATAAAATATAAGTAAAATAGTCAATCTCAGATTTCATTTGATAACACTTTTTATATAAGTATTTAAAATAAAAAAGTCATTGTGTCTGTTTCAATTTGAAATGCAAATCACTTTTACTGTAATGATATGGTTAATATTACTATCAGACAAATTTAAATTAGACCTTGTGGGAAAAGATCTAATTCGTACTATTTTTGATTTACTAATACTATTAAAAAGCTTATAAACTTTCCTTTCCTTCATAAAGTATCATCAGAAAATTTTGTTTTAGGAATTTGTTTCCTAACTTCTTTTTTAACGAGAACATTAGCTTTATTCTTACAATAACTGGATTTTAATTCCTTTATATTGCAAATATAAAGCTTATTTATAAGACTTTCACGCTTACTGCAAATTTTTATTTGTGGCTTATTACAAATATAGAATGAAAAAATACAAAAAGTTATACTACAAAAAACTATTATTTTGCACAAACAATTGTTTTAATATTAAATATTGAAATCACAGATTATTGAAAATTTTACTAATCCATCAGATTATAACTCATTCAAAATCTTACCATTTTTCTTGACCTCTTTCCTTCCCTCTACTCACTTTACTATTCTCTTTTAATACTTTGGTAAATATTGTGCAAAGGTAACAACTTTAGATCGTCCTAGTATAACTCTAGTTGTATACTTATTTTTAGGCTTCAAAATGCATTACTAACCTTCCTTTACAAACTCCTCAAACTTCTCAATTTGTTTGATAATATTGTATCGTAAACATAAGAGTGTTCAGATGAGTCTAGGTGTATGTTCTAGATAGATGTTGGAAATTGGAATAGTAAGAGCTGGGATTATAAATAGCGAAAAAAAGTATAAGCTGAGCCCAATGAATATTATTTGTCTAATCTCAACTTTATCAGCTACAAGCAAATAAACAAGAAATATATTATATTCAAAGTAAAAGAAACACCTGTAGAATCAAAATATTTTAAAAATTTTACCAAACCCTAAGCCAGAAAAATATCTAATGTTTCATACACTTTCCATTCTGGTAACTCAGTGCTTATCATAAACTTATTAAGGATAAAAACACCTTCGTTCATCAACTTTTTTCTATCTCCACTAATTTTAACTGAATCTGGATTATTGGGACCTTCTGAAACCTCAAGAATTTGCCTTGATTATTCAAAAAACTCTAAGACACTATTAGCTTTATACCTGTTATCAATCTTGATAGAAATATCTCATTCACAAGAGAAATACTGCAATGAATTAATAAAACAAAATGTGACAAAAAAAAATAAGCTAATACATGAGCTGTCTATGTACGTTCAGAAGTATTTCTCATTAAACCGTTTATTTTTGTGATTGTATCAAGGTGACTAGAGATACTCTTAATAATAAAAATATCAGGTATTTCTGATTGATCATAATTCTTTGCAGGAATAAGAAAGGTGTTAGATAGATAATGAAATTTTTTGGATAGACTGTCTAATTGATGAACTTTTCCCTTCATTTTTGCAATGGCTTTTTCAAATTCTTTGCTATTTCTTTCATCAATTATGTCATTATTCTTAAATTCTATATCATTATCATCACAACTCTTTTTCTCAATAATCTCATCAAATAGTGTCATATACCTACGCACCTCCTCACTTATACATTCATTCTCATCTGTTAAACTTAACCTTACAAACAAAAAATTTAATTTATAATCACTCAAAAGTTCGTGAACCTGATTTAGTATTTCCTCATCTCTCAAATCAATAATATAATAATTCATCTTAGCATTTTGAGTATGTAATATCAATTTGAGTTTTTCATAATATACTGGGAATTTAGTTTCCCTAAAGGTATCAGAAACTTTGGAAACAGAGTTCAACACATCTTCTTGAGTAATACCTTCTTCTTTGTTTCTATAAGTACTGATCTGTATGTACATAAAAAGATGAGTTAAAGATCTTGTGAACTAATAATTAAGTTATATTCTGAGTTCTCACCTTTTTTGATGAAGTTGATGGTAATTCTTCATTATATGATGGTTTATGTTCAAATGATGTATTTGATTCTTCTCCTTTTTCTATCTTAACTCATTTTGATGAGCATGATTTAACTTTATTAATATACTCTTCAATTTTTTGATTACGAGTAGTCTTAAGCACTTTGAATGTGTCAATTTGCGATTGTTTATCAAAAATATCCTAGAAAGGTTTAATGAGAATGCAACTAAAGTCATTAACACTTTAAGGAGTCTTAATCAACGTTTATATGCATCTCTTTTACTAATAGATCTTTTTTAATTTTTACAATATTCTAAAAGTTTTCTTCTTCAGGTGAATGTTTCTAAAACTCAGAAATAAAATGTGGTTAGTAAATATCAATAAAGAAGGTGGCTCATTCAATATGCTATTTTGCATGATCTTTCTAAAGAAACGATACCCCACAACTCTCATATTGAGAAATGATACCCTATACTTAGAGAAAGATGATACCTTCCTTAAGTTATGCAATAGCAGAAAAGACTGTGAAATACAATGCTGAGGAATAATACCTTATGTTATAAAAAGGATAATACTCTTTACAGGTTATACAAGATTTCACCCTTGACGGTTTAGAGATAAAGCGAAAGAGAAAATTAACAAACCTGTTGGATTAGAAAAGTTGCACACTTTTTGCTAATACTATTCTGCTCCTTGATAAAAACATTACTTAAATATGTAAAATATTGTTTTCTTTATATAGCTTTTTAATCAGCCAGCGGATGAACTTCAGGCGTACTCTTAAAATATAAATTTACCAAATCTAAACAAGTTTTTATAGACATTAAGCAAATTATTTAATGTTGTTACATTACACATAGAAAACTACGTGATCTGACTTAATGAGCTAATTAAATAAATTAGTGATTGATATCATTACTCACGTTCAACGATAATATTACCTCTCACACTACAATATATACTAAGGAAAATGAAAATATTAGAGATATCTGGAAATGATGCTCACTCTCAAAATTCTTAAGAAATGACATCTGTCGCTATACCCATCTTCACTATTATATTGCTATTCAGATACTAATATTTTTTTCACATATACTGTAAGACAGATTTGCAAACCATTTTTTATCAAAGCATTTTGCAGAGAGAAAAGAGCTTCAGAGAAGCTTAATTAAATGTACTGCACATAAATAGTTTGAATTGTGTAGTGTAAAGCATTTAGCTTAGATTTCAAAGTTATACAATTTGTTACTAATAATAATGGTTTTCTGAATTTGTTTAAAAAATTAAAAATTAAAAATTTTATTATATTTTAATTAAAGCCAATATCAATTTCAACGTTAAAACTAATATTAATGCCAATATTGTCACTAATGATAATACTAATGTTATCACTAATGCCAATGCTAAGCCAATACTAATACCAAAGTTAAAGCTAAAAAAAACCAATGTCATCACCAATGTCATCACTAATATTACTACTAATGTTAATGTTAATGCTAAATACCAATAATAATGTTAATGTTAATACTAATGCTAAGTCAATATTAACGCTAATATTTTCATTAAAAAAAAAAGAAATAATGTTATCACTAAAGCTAAAGTCAAAAAAAAAACTAATATCAAAGTTAATGTTAATACTAATATCAATGCTAATGTCAGTGTCAATATTAAAATTAAAGTTTTTATCAAAATTAAAGTCAATACTAAAGTTAGTATCACCTTCAATATTAATAAGAAAGCAAGGCTTTTAAGAGATTACAGTCAACTCTTGTTATAACAAACTCTATATCCTAGACCTTAACTTCGCTATAAGGCTATAGTGAAGATTTTAAGAGATTTGATTGGCTAATTCGTTATAACAAGAGTATTTTTATTATATTTGTTCAAAAAATTCGTTATATCAAGAGTTCGTTATAACAAGAGTTGACTGTACAAATTATTCAGTTAATAATTCTAATTAAGAGATAAAGTATTTTAAAAAAGAGAATTTCTATAAACAAATTCCCTATCCGTGAGTAATTTTGATAAATTTATGAATTTTTTCATTTTTTTTTTTAATAAATAAATATATATATATATATTTTTATATTTATATAATATCATTATACAAAATAAAGATCTAACTTACTTTAAAGATCATCATTGTTATATAAATAAATATCTGACTGTCTAACAATTACCTAATTGGTTATACAAATCTAATATATGACTTATCAGAAAATTATATAATAAGTTTATATAAAATCAGATCCCAGTTTTATATGTATTATTTGGGATCCTATTGTATTATACTGAAATTTCATAAAAATAATATGTATTTTTATGGAATTTTTATAACAAATTTTTTATTAGATATTAATATAGCTTAATTAAATAGTATTGTGATATGTAGTATAATTTATTATTATTATAATCTCCTATAGAAAGTAACTAATTTACTGATTACTGATTAATTATTTTCTTTTATTATAAATATTATTAAAGTTTAAACATTTTACCAAATCTAAAATAAGTTTAAATAAGCAACCTTATATATATTATTAATATATTAATTTTTTATTATTAATTTAATCATTTGTATAATAATCATATTGATATTGCTATGCAAATGTTTGTACAATTAACCCTCTCTAAATGCATTCTCTCTAATTGCACATACTATATATTTTCTTTCTAAATGCATGCTCTTGTTCAGTTCCAAGCATATAGAATTCATATAGAAATTTTCTTTTTAAATGCACACCCTCCTTAAATACACATTTTTTAAAATTTTCACTATGATCCTAAGGAGGATGCATTTAAAGAGGATTGACTGTATCTGCAAATTATTTGAATAGGATATTATCTTTTTTAATAACTAGTAATTAAATTAACAAAATTTTATAAGATTATTAATGATATCAAACTTTTGATTGATTTAATTAATAATATTTAAAACTTCAATATGCTAAATAAATTCAAAAACTTTTATCTACCATATATGTCTTTTCATATAAATTTGAGTAATTTTATTTTTATAAAATCATCATAGATTTGAATTGTATTAGAACTATTAGATTTTTTTTGTTAACAGCAACCCATTGATCACGTGAACCATCTTTAAAATGCATTAGGATCCGGCATATCATAAATTTTTAGGTAATATCACGTGATTTTATAATAAGAAGATTCCTCATAATTTTTTGTTTCGCGACATTATTATTAAAATTACCTAAATTGAATTAATAATTATTGTAATTTTTTTAAATTAAATACGACATTCCAGAAGCCATATATAAATTTAGAAGATAAGTAAAGCAGACAAAGCAGAATCAAAAATGTCTAATGAAATATTCACTCCCTATTGATACTCATCCTTTGGACTCTAATTTATGTAAGTGATCCATTGAACAAGCATATTTAAGGGTTTTGACACTACAATATCTCTTTGGAACATCACAACCAGGAAATGCACAATTTGGAACGGGTGGAGGATATCTTAACCAAATCAATCAAGAAATTTAGTTCTTCGTAAAAAAATAAAAAATAAAAAATAAGATTATTAAGATCCTTACTTTGGCCCCTTTTCGCATTGTATTTGTATGTCAATCCCGATCGGAAATGACAAAGTTGCACCTTCGACAGTATTCACATAGTGGAGTGATGAGGGTGGCAAGGAACTAGTACTACTAGAATCATTTTGTACACTATCTGTATCATCTTGATCTCTTGTTCGTCTTTTTGTAGATTGTTTCTTCAAGAGACGATTAATTGTATCCATCTAATCATTTTAGGTAAAAAAAAAAATATATATATATATAAAATATAAATAATATATTCTCCGCGAATCATTTCCGAATAAAAATTTACTTTGTCTTGTTCTGCGCGCTGTATGCTCTGATGTTTTCTTCGTCTTGCGATCTCGGACTTTTTCAAAGCGATTTCTTCCTCGGTCATATGTTTCTTTTTCATTGGCTCTAAAGGATTTAAAAAAATATATAGTATCATATTAACTTTTGCGACTAAAATATAATTGATTGATTCAAAGCAAAGATAAAACAAGTTATGCATCACCCATGGGGAGCTGCAACAGATCCTGTTGATAATTTTCATTAAGTTTAGCTCGTTGTCGCTTTGTAAGTATTCGATTGCCATGTGAAGATGAAGATGTTTCAGTAATGCTACATGATTATATTATATAACACCTCATAAAGTTAATAATCACACAAAGAAAGATTATATAAGGAAATGTATGTTGCAGCATATCTCACCTTCCTACAACCGAAATAAATAATAATATGGTGTTTGTAAAAGCCATTCATCACAAAAGTTAAAGTATCAATGCAATTACATTTACATTTAATAATTATATGACATACCTCTTTTCTTTGGAATTATTTGTTTATCTTGTACAGTTATCTGTTTCATTGAAGGTTGTAGACCTTGAGTTTGCAGGCTTCGTCCTCTTGTCCTTCTGGAAGACGATTCTTCCTCATAATCACTTTGTTCGTCATCTTCTTCGTCGTCCTCCTCCTCCTCCACCTCAGTATCCTCCACCGCGAAATCATCCTCGTCTTCAACAGGGGTAGCATCATCAGCATCTTCCATTTCTATGTCTATATCATCGTCGATTGGTACCTCTAAATCTTCTTCATGTTCTTCAACTTCTTCCTCCTCTTCTTCCGGTTCTTCCAACATATCCTCTTGTTCATCTTCCATATCCTCTTCTTCCGATTGATAATTATTGTCTTCTAATTTGATTGTTTCCTCCGTTTCTTCGTCGTCTTCTTCTTCATAGGTTGCTGAAACGTCAGATTCTAGATCGGTAACGTCTGAACTTTGTTCATATACTTTCGGCGTTTCTTGTCTAGAACGACTATAGAGAGAGGTAGATCGTCGCGTGGACGGTCTCCTTGACGAGGACATGTTTGAATAAGATTCTCAACTGCAGAACAACTTTGTATAGATCGAAAAAAAAAAACATTTTCTTTAGATTTTCGGCTAAAACAAACTTTGATTGGACGATTGTTCGCCGCAGTTAGAGATGTTAACGACGGTTTGTATCGCGATTCGATCATATGACCGATTTCGGACCAATCTCAAAAACTGAGTCGATACGCGATTGGAAACCATTAAAACATTATAAAAATTGGGGTTGAGAAAATTATAATGGGTAGTGCGCAAATATTGGAAATTCACCAATCATGTGTATGCGCACATGACCGCACCAACACTGATTGATTATTTTAGCAAGACGCGAAAGGAATCTAAAAGTTCTTTTACCATTCTTTACTAGATCAATGAAGGAAGCATTTAAATCTTGAACTTTAGCTATTTAACAATTGTGTCATATCAAATATGGCGGAGGATCAAAATAGAAATAACAGCCATTCATTGGTTAATAGTACCTCATTAAACTTAATTAACAAATAAACAATAATAAATATTAAATTAAAAAAAAAAAAAATAATAATAAATAACCATGATTCCGCCAGAACGATTGTTTAAAATCTAAAATATATTAGATTTCTGTTTGAGATATGCTTCTCATTTTATTTTATGTTTTGACGTTTCTTTTAGTCCGGCCTAAAAATCGATCTTAAAAGATCGCCTTCGATCCAATCGGATCGTTAACTTTCACAGCCGCAGTATGCTCATTATGCTATTCTATAAAAAGAACAAGAACGCGTTGTTGATTTCTTTTTTCGACTTTTGGCCAGTGCGCGCATGGTATATTGTTATTAATCCCTTAATAGGAAATTTTATAAAAGGGTATGTATGATATATCACGTGTATTATCGTTTAGGAAATTAGCTCGTAACACGAAATTCTTTGAATCTCTGATGTTTTTTATAAGATCGGTACAATGAACCAATAGTTATCGTCAACTGTACAAGTTTCTTATATAAATGGCTTGGCAACGCGGAAACGAAAAACATTTCAAAAGATTTAATTAATTCCTTACAATTTCACATCTCTAACCTGGGCCACATTTTCACATCAAATATTATAGGTTTAAAAAGGAAGGGATGAATTAGTCATAATTATTCATTCAACCTTTCAAAGCTTTCTACTAGTACTATAATAGTAATTCGTCCTACTCCTTTTTTTATATCTATAATAGTATAATGGTAAAAAATTTAGGGGGTTCAATCCACCAATATAAAAAGATTTGTTTCGGAGGAAAAGATTTTGTGTGAGTTTCAAACGACAAGGATCAAAAAAAAAAAATGTTACACGACAAGCTTTCCCTTTCGAACTGTTGGGGTAAATACTTGTATGAAAAATATTGGTTCCAAAACATTCTTTTTTGTTTATTCTTTTTATAAAAGATGTGAAACACAGAAGAGTTTCCTTTTTTTTTTAAAAAAAACAAGAGAAAAAAGAAGGTGAAAAAGATTTATCATGTATTTCTTGTTTTGACTCCAGAGTTGAAATCTTTAAATATCCTCAGCCATAGAGTAAAAAACTAGATGTTTCCTCAAAGTAGTAATGAGAAGCATTCAAATGCACCGAATAAAGTATTGAAATTACATCATTCTTAATTCATTTCAGGTGTCAAGGTGAAAAACTTGTTGATGATTAAACTGCGCAACCCAACCTTTTTTTTTTTTTTTTCCTATTATTTGACAACAAGGAGATCAAAAAATGTTAATTTATTTTCTGTAATACTATTTATTTATATATTCAACTCAAATGTATGTGGCTCATTTATACACAATTTTTCTTTATTTTGCTTTTTGTAACACATGTTTGACAGATTTCCATTAATAAATTTGTCGGGGGTATTTACATCGTAAAAAGTGTCATGCTTTCAATAAAACTGTTTCTTACATTTTTTTAAAGTTCCATATGTCCCTTTTTGTTTTACTCCTTGCGAACTGTAACATTTTTTTTTTATATATCAAAACAAACTATTTAATTTTTTCACCAACAATATATTAAAAAAAAACAGCACGCAAGGAAGAAAAACAATTTTTTTTTTTTTTTTTTTTTTTACCATACCTTCTTTTATTTTATTTTCCTCTCTAATTTTCAACTAAGCAAGTCTTGCTTGCCTTTTTTTTGATTTCTCTGCCACGTTGTTTTTCTTGTAATAACTCAAATAATGAGCCATTTGCCCGCAGATTACGAATCAGTAAGTGAACTTTTCTTTATTTATGGTGGAGTCGGTTTTGCTTCATTCACCTTACATGAAAAAAAATGTTTGAGAAAGTTTGTGTTCAGAAATATTTATGTATATATGTATAATATATATTAAGTTTTCATACACAATAATATAATAAAGGTGCGGCGTAACAAGTAGTTTGCCACAACCTTTGGGACTTATATAAATTGATTTCTTTCTTTTTACTTTATCAGAACAATAACAACAACGATAACACCAACGATAACACTGACAACAGCATCAACGAAGTTATCGAACCGATCGAACAAAACGAAGGAAACGACGCAAACGAGATAAACGAGATAAACGACTCTGAAACTGAAATTGAAATTGAAAATCACATTGAGAACCAAATTAGTGATATCGACCCACTTCTCTCTCAACTTTGTGCAATGTCCCCTGGTATGTTTTTGTTATTAACCTTGTTGAAATAACTTTTCGCTCATTTTTAACATATTTTTTTTTTCTATTTCCACTCTAATTTACAGTAGTGACCGAAAGACGAATTTTCATCGACGCGGTAATTCTTTTAATAAAGAAAATGATATATATTTTTTATATTCTTTACTAAATCACTTTCAAAATTTATATTAGGTCAACTCCATTGACGACAAAGAAGTTCTTAGGAGTATGCTCATACAAAAAGAGCAAGAAAAAGACGACATAGCGAATAACTTGGATATAGCTGCACGTTTAGGTCTAGCAATTTCAGAAAAGAACGAAGAACTACAAAAGAAGCTTAACATTGCCACGCAGGCCGAGGCACAGGCATATATGAGGCTTTCCGCTTTAGAAGAGGAAAATCGAAAGTTGTTTTCTAAAGCTTCTCAAAGTAATGAACTTTCATCCCAGTTGGCCGCCAGCGAGGATCAGGTCAAAGCTTTACGTGAACATAAAGCTTTTCTTCAAAAAGAACTCGACACTGCTCGAAGGGAGCTAAAACGATTCCGTAAGGAATTGGATACTCTTACTGGTCAAATGAACGATATGGCCGAGGATATGTGGGAATCGCGAAACAAAGTGAACACATACTCCAAAAAATTAGGTAAACCTTTTTCGTTTAAATTTTTAAACTTCAATTTGTAAACATTTATACTTACAATTCTTTTATTATATATATATTTTTGTAGTGGAGGTTGAACAACATCTTTCAGATACGCAAGAAATGAATGTCAATCTTTCCATACAATTAGAAAGATCTTTGAGTTCTCAAAAACTTTCTAGCGCAACTACTACTCAGATCGTAAAAATGATTCAGGCTGATCTTGGCAGAGTAAGCATCAATTAAATCAAGTAACCTATTATTTTGACTTTTCTTTTAATGATTTTTTTTTTTTAAATACCTTCTTTTTTTTTCTCAGGTTGTTCTTGAGAATGAACATTTACGCGCTAGCGTCAGCGAATTGGAAAACCGCCAAGTGAAATGTGAGGGTAAATTAAGTGAAATGATGGTTTCGGCTCAAGAATATGCACATCTTTTGGAAGAAGCACAGGATACCATTCATTCGCTAAGCGAGACTCGCCTCGAATCTGATATCGAGAATTTGGAGATATCACCTGGACGAAGCCGCGGACACGCTGATAAAATAATTGTCAAGGTAATGTTATCTTTTTCAATTTTTCTGATACTTGAACCATTCATGTATGGATAAAAATAAATTTATTTATTTATTTATTTTGTAGGATTCTCCTCCAATGAAAGGCACACCATTTTCAACTGAAGTTGAGCAACAATTGGAAAAGACTATAGAGGAAAGATTAATTTCACAGATGAACCCGGCCCGAACTCATTTCCCACAGGGTCATAACACTTCTGTAGATATGAAAAAAGCAGCGGCAGGCCTAAAATATTTGTTATCTGCTCGCGAAGTGGAGGGGAAAGATGTTGGTAAAGGCAAAAGTCCAGAGAGACGACCATTCGGTGGCGGTCATGTATTACATTCCTATAACGTCCGATAAATTACATGATATACAATATTATTTACATTAACCGATCTCGATAACAATCAAAAAAAAATATATATATATATATAGTTGGGGAGGATTTTCTTAAAAAAAAAAAAAAACATTTGTTATATTATAATTATACTTATATAACTTTGCTAAACCTTATATTCATTATTATAATTCACTTTAGTTACCAAATTATTTACTATTACTATTACATTCTATCATTATCATAAAGGCAAGTCTATTATTAAATTTAGAAATCATGATTTTAGCATTATAATATAACGTTGTGTTTTTCAATTAGCAAGTTAGTTACATAGACGCATGCAAGTGCATTTGCTTAGTAAAACTCCATATTTACATATTAGTTCGATCTTAATTTTCTGCTTCATTATGGTTCATATCTGTACATCATGAAACCGAACGGTAATGATGCGTTTTTCTTTAAGCAAATTACAAAAAAAAAAGGTACTTGATGAGAACTAAGGAGGAACATCTCATCAGCAAAATTAGGTTTGCCGCATTATTATTATATATATATCTTCCTTTTTTAACGTTCTATCAAAAAATTATTTCGACTTTCTTTAATGATTGATGTCAAATATATATTTAGCTTATTTTTAATTTTATTATTATTCGTGTTCAAACTTCTGTTGGAACACATCTTAGTTTTGTTTAGAAATTATCTCATTGAACATAAAAAAACCATTCATTTTCATTAAATTAAAAAATTTATCGGGGAAATAAAAGTATAATTATCAAAAAAATCACTGATCATAATATCGATTTGAATTTTCCAAATTTGACAATAAATTACGCAAATTTTTTTTTTTCTTAAATGTAGCGTTCTATTTAATTTTAACTTTAATTTAATTTATTTTATTTTATCTTTAAAAAAGTTATTATTTATTAAAACCTTTATAATTAAAATAAATATTTAAAAAGCACAAGTTACCGAATGCCCATATTTGTTAAAATACCAAAGAAATGTAAATTTAGAAAAGGAAGTACTGGTAAATTGCTGGTATTGATTGAATAAAAGCTAATATTAAGTATTACAAAAGAAATTCTTTTAGATTTTCAATGGTTGAAACAGTATTTCAAGTATAATGATTCGTTCAAACCAAAGTGTACTTAATCTAACCAAATGTTTACTAATGATTTAATATTTGTCATTTGTCATGCGGAAAAATTATTCAATCAGATTTTTATGGTGGGGATTTAATTTGATAACGTAAGCAATTTTGTGGGGAAATAAAAAATTTATTATGTTATGTAAGCGAGCGAATCAATTAATATATAATTTAGGCGATAACGAACTACGCCGCATTTTAGCTTTTTTGAACTTCCGATATTTGTGAAAATTATAATTATAATATAATATAAAATTATGCATTCGGTGCACCCATATTAATGTGCCGCATAGCTTTAAAATAAGCTAACCCTAAACCCTAATCCCAATCAATCAAGAGAGGGTGGCGCTGTGACAAATAACGAATGACAAATAGGTGGTCAAAAATGAAGTGACAGTTTATTCATATAATTCACGTGCTTCTCAGGTATAGGTGCGTCAATTTTATATGGTCAAATGAGGTGCGTCGCGGATATGGCTATGCCACCAATTATATTGTTCACGTGATACCGATGGCAACAGAAAAATCTCCCTATTGCTATTAAAATTGCCGTTAAAAAGACAAAAAAAAAAAAAATACGCAGAAAAAAAACACTAGAGATTTTTGATGATGGATCTTCCGAGAATTTCCATTCTTAGCAGAAGCACGACGTGTCACTGGAATTAAAAGCTCAAATATCTGGAAGGTCTGCTAGAGGATATCTTTGGCAATATGTGAATAATGATACCTGATAAAGGAGTTTGACATGTTATTTCAATAAATCAAGTTTGGATTGAATATTCGATAACAATTTCATGTAGAGTATGATTTATTTAAAATATATTTTACCAAGTGGGACTTTATAGCTAATATTAAACCTTAGCAAAACCTTTTCCCGAATACATTATGAGCAACCGAAAATTGCCTTTTTAAAACTTTTACTTAGGAAACGTCACAATGAATAATTATAGTCACAATGGATAACAATAACTCTGCCTCTACTAACTCTACTTCCAATAACCTTTTCACTCGGGATCGGATAAATCGGATTCCGTTTCTATCTCATGATGTGGTGTGGGATGTATAATTCGACTTTGATACTTCACAATCGATATGCGGTTATACATTTTAAATACATTAACGGGTTGTAAAAGTTATTATCATGTAATTATTATATACATTATTGCTTAATAATGTATAATTATCATGCATACACAAATATGGGGTAAAACTTAATTTTGTAATCCTGTGTTTAATATCTACAAATTATTTATCAACACAATAAACCTTTCTGCTAATTAGACGATGCAAGCCTACTCTCAAAACAATAAACATACAGCTCAATTCTACATCGTGTTGATTTTTTAACGGATCTAAATACTCATTGCTTTTCTTTTTAATCTTCGATTCTAAAGCTTCACGAACTGTCTTTTGATTTGGCCGGTATTTATCACCAATTTCAAGGCTTAAAATTTCATCCTCTGATTTTTCCAACAATGATCGTGAAATGTCAGTTGCTTCCTGCCAACTACCTCGAGTTCCATCCAATTTAACATTTTCCATTTTGATATTATCAAATTCGATTGCTATCATTTTTCCGGTACTTGACTTCACTAAATCAATGGCTTTTCCACCAAAATTCGAGCTCTGAGAATACACCTGAAATTCTGGTTCAATGTCCACGTAAAGAGTGAGAATTAAAGTATCCATAAAAGCTTGTTTCAATGCCTCTTCGTTTGAATGCTTAAAACTATTGTCCTTTAATGGCTTTAGTAAAGCTTTTCTATAAATCGGCAAAGAGGTTCAATGTTATATTCTGCCTTCAAAATCTGCAAACAATTCCGTACAGGTATTAAATCCTCCTTTCTCCAGTCATAAATCTTAAGCGCCTCTGCGATAAACTCCCTCTCAGCCATAAGATTTGGTATTTGAAAACTGTGTTGTAATGATGCAGGTGATGAGTTTGGCTGATATGTAATGGCTCCAGTATAGAACATGAATGATAATAATGGGGTACGATCAGTTGTTAGCTCACGAATATTGGTGAGTCGAAATTGTTGTTCTATGCCATTTGTAGAATTGAGAGGGCGTCGATTGAGTGCTTCAGTAAGGATGGATTTTCCAAGGGAATTGTTAACAATTAAGTCTAATGTTGTTTAAGAGGGCAATGTTTGCGGGTCCAGGGGGAAATTAAGAAGTGTATTAAGGACGACTGAAGGATCCCATCTATAATCCAATTTTTTCTTTTGTTTCATCAACTTCCCGATATAGTACAGGACACGTGCAATGTTAAAAATCCCTTCAGGTTGATCACGGTGAAAAAAATACCCATCATTTTTCTCCTTTAATCATGACATTATTTTCTCTTTAATATTATCTGATAAATTATTTCCAAAAGCCTTATCCAAGAGAATCTCAATTTCCGTTTTCTTGAATCCATATACAGTGGCGGTCAAAAGAATTGCATCACCTGAATGCAAATCTTAAAATTACAATTTCTTGAGATTAAGAAATCGCAGTGTTGCAAAACTTATTTAAGGGGTTCGTCATACCCTATTTTATCAATCTATATAATCTTTTTTTTAAGAAAACAAAAATTATTTTTCGCGAAATGTAAAAACATACAAATTGAGCGATGCATTTATTATGACCGATTTTATGAAAATAAATAACTTCATATCGTACGCGATTATTTTTATTCAAAACAATCATGCAACACATATAAAAAGGATGCCTTTAGGCATCCTTTTTTTTTTTTTTTAAAAAAAAAATTGATGGGTTATTTATCTGTTGAAAAAAGGTCAAGGATTTGTACTCTATTTGAAGAGGGATATCCCTCTCGTTATATTGCATCCAAAGAAAATATTTCTCAATCAACTGTTATTAGAATTAAGCAAAGAAAAGATAAAAATGGTACCTTCAAAAATCAACCAAAGCCTGGACGTTTACGACACCTATAGGTCAAAATGAATAAAATGTTTTGCGGCTTATTTCATCAGGAAAATGTACAAATGCAGTTTCAATTCAAAAAAAGTTAAAAATTGAAGAACAAATCGAAGTTAGTGAAAGTATAGTAAAGCAGACCTTATGATGAAATGGATTAATTTCAAGAATCAAGCGTAAAAAACCTTATCTTTGAAAAATGCATAGAATTGCTCGTATGAAATTTGCAAAAAAATATCGATCATAGATAGCAGAGGATTGGAATAAAGTTATTTGGTCAGATAAGTCAAAATTTATAATTTATGGATCAGATGGTAGAGAATATTGTTGGAAAAAACCAAATGAACTGTTACGCGATCATCATATTAAACCAACGGTCAAATTTGAATGGGGTAATATTATGATGTGGGAATGTTTTACATCTGATGGAGTTGGTAACATATGCTGAATTTATGGACATATGAATGGTGATTTATATCGTCAAATTTTAAAGGAAGACCTATTAGGAACCATCGAGTGGCATGGAATGGATAAAGAAAATATTATTTTTTAACAGGATAATGATCCTAAACATACATCACATCTCACAAAGCAATGGTTTGAAGATAATAGGGTTAAGATTCTTGATTGGCCAGCACAGTCTCCTGACTTAAATCCAATAGAACATCTTTGGAATGAAATAGACCGTCGTTTGAAACAGCTTGAAACACCTGTTAGAACACAGGATCATTTATGGAATGCAATTTAAAAGATTTGGGTTGAATTGGGGTCCGATATATGTAAAAAATTAGTTGATACTTTGCCAACTCATATAAATGATGTAATTAGAGCTAATGGTGGCTATACAAGATGGTAAATAATTTTTACCAAAGTTTTATTATAATTGAAATAATAAATTTTTTTTTTATTTATATAAAAATATTTTATAAAATTCGGTCAAAAGAAAAGCATCGCATGATCGACAAAAAATATTATTTTAAAAAATTTTTATTCTATCTCTGCGTAATGAAATTTATACCACTAAATTGATTCGTTATAATAAGTCTAAAAATAAAGTTTTGTACACTGCGCCGCCTTAATTGTCAAAAAATTGCAATTTTGAAATTTGTATTTGAGTGATGCAATACTTTTGACCGCCACTGTATTCATTACCGATCACATGAATATGATATGACCTCAGCTAATCAGTGATCACTTGCCGATCACTAATTCATTAGTTACAAGCTGAATTACAATGATAATTACATCAGCCAAAAATATTTTATATTTTTCGTGGAATATGAAGATGTATTGTAAATAAAAAAAGTGAAACCTAAAGTCCCACTTTGGTAAAATACATTTTAAATAAATCATATTCTATATGAAAGTTGTTATCAAGTATGCAATCTGAATTTCATTGAATGCTACATTTATCAGGTACATTTATTCACGTACTCCCAACGATATCCTCCAGCATAAGCTCGAAATCCTTGACACACTACACCGATATTTTACTGGTTAATTCCTGTTGTACGTTGCACTTCAGCTATAGATGAAAATTCTCGAATAGAACTATTGTCAGAAATCTGCCTAATAGGACATTGGTATCTATTACTATCTTTGAAGTTACGAAGCCGAAGACGTACAGCGTGTTGATTGTTTTCTTTCAGTGTGCACCATTCAAGATTAGATACATTATTATTAGTAGAGTCACCATCAATAGGTGCTCCAAAACCACATGAAGGTTTAACAAATAAGGAATTAAAATTATCTTATCTAATTATGCCATGTCTTCAAATGAATCTGAAGGGTTGCTTCAGAAAGTTTTTTTTTGGATTTGTCTGCTAGGATATTCATGAGGTGGTGAACATTACAATTTACTAATTGACCAATTTGAAGATATAGAAAAGGGATTTATTTTTAAGAAATTTTAACAAAAAAATTATCAAGGAGAATTAGAAGGTAATTAATCTACCTTTGAAATACCATTTCCATCAGATATTAAGGGTGTAGCTGAACCTAATGCAAATATTCGTAAATATATTTCAATGAGACCTTTAATTTGTAAAACTAAAACATTTTATTTAGGAATCTCAACAAATGCATCAGGTAAATATTTTTTTAATTATTTTATTATTA
>CAJVPQ010001113.1:0-20280 GCA_910591825.1 Funneliformis caledonium
CAACCAGTTGCAACTAATTATAATTTATTATTTAAATTAAATTGCAACTTTAATTTAAGTTGCAACTATTATAAAAAGTTGCAACTTTAATTTAAGTTACAACTATTATAAAAGCTGCAACTTTTAAATAGTTGTAACTATAAGTTACAACTATAATAAATTTTATAAAGTTGCAACTTATATAATTTAATTGCAGTTACCAACTTTATTAGAAAACAATTTCTTGATCTCGCAAGCTGTGAATTATATAAATTCTGCATAATAGAATCCTTCTTATTTAAATAGTATATTTAAATAAAAGATAAATCTACTCTCTTCTATTTGCTTACAACCAGATACACAAATCATGTACCTTAATAATTTTCTCATCATATATAGCATATGTAATGGTACCATAGGTGTTGTCTTAGATGTCAACCTTTCTGATAAATGTATTAGGATTGCTTTTTCTGTTAGAGGATCTATAATTAATTTTAACATTTATAAACAAATTCATTATTTTCAAGTTCACGAAAATAACTGCTGTTAAACTCAGTTTTCTCTTTAAAATAACTTTGCACTGACTGTTTATAAAACACAAGGACTAACATTGCCAAAAGTCTGTCTTGTGTAAGGTTGCTTATCTAAACTCATTTTAGATTTGACAAAATGTCTAAACTTTAGCTTCACTAAATTCTTACTAAGGTTTTAATATAGTTTCACATTTTTATAAGCTTTGATATAGTTTTCTCTTTTTCAGAATTTTGCAGATTTTTAATAAAGTTTTAATATAATTTTGCTAAATTTTATCTTTTTCCATTTAGATAACTTATAAAACCTTTAGATTTTATTTAGCAACCTTAGTCTTGTGTTAAATGAAAATATATTCACTCTTGATCAGACCTATATCACTCTTAGCAGATATTTGAACTGTGTTAATATCTCTATATCTCACCTTGACTACTCTACATTTATGACTAACCCTGATGTTATTGTGAAGTATCAAAGGTTTAACAACATCTTTGACTCAAATTCTCACATGTTTTTGTGATCATTTTTCAAGTATATTTCACTTTATTTATACTTTTATAGTAATATTAAACTAAGAATCAATCTAGCATCTAATGTATATATTCTATTATTATTACATTTTTTAACCCTTTTAAATTCTAATAATCAATTATACCAGATTCCTAATATATAGGCAGATTAGTTTAATTTACACCATTCTAATGCTATTGATTTCGTACATTACATCTACTATTCATATTGTTATTTCTAAATATTTCTAAATTTGAAACTTATTAATAAGTAAAATTACAACTCTGATTAGAATACAACAACCATTTTTATTTTTTTTTTTAAATATCTTTCACATTATTAAATAAAATTATAAAAATATTTATTTTATTTCTTTAATTTATTTATTAAATAAAAAAAATAACATATACTGTATATACACTATACTTATATTATGATTCTGTATCACTTCATCTTTACCTCTTGATCTTCTATGAGATATGTTCACGTGAATACTGGAAAAAATGTACTAGCTAGTTAAAAAAATATATTTAATGGCTTGCTATTTTGATTTGATCTTCATCCATATACTTAATCTTTTTCTATATCAGGAAAATTTATTAAAATCTAATATTTAAGAAATCTACCACGAAAAAATATTGAACATAAATCTAAAATTAACTTTTGATCAACTGATTATGTTGTTTAATTTTTTCTTAATGCATAAATTATATAAATATTACAAGTAATTTTTTTCAGAAAAATTAACATTTTCATATTTCTTATTTATTTAGCAAATTTACTAAAATTTTTTAAATGCATAATTATCTAATTTTAGTAATATAAATTTATTACGTTAATTTTAAACAAGTTTTTATTTCGTAGATTTAATGTAATAATAATCATCTAATATGATCTAATAAATTTTTGTTTATTTTTCTACAAGAAAATAATTCTCATAATCTTAAAATTTTTTCATAGTTATATTATTTTATTATAAATATTTCACTTAAAATTTCTTCTATTTTCTACAGATTTTATTTTATAACTAAAATTATTGTCAATTTTTAGAACTTTCTAACTTTATCACAGTTTAAGTAAATTAAATAAAAAAGTCATCTTTTCATTACAAAGCTTTAGTTCATTAAAGAAAATATTTTAACAAAAGAGTTTTTTAAGATAAGACAGGTATACTTAAAAAAAATTTAGATATAATAGCTGTAGAATAAAATATATCTTATATAGGCTTATCCTGATTGATTGATATATATATAATTTATTTAACGTTTGAAGACTGTGACAGTATATTCAATTCATTTAATATGATTGCAGCATATTAATATTTTTATCCTTTTCTATAATTTTATAAAATAGAAAATTCTTGTAAGAAGAGACTTCTTTGAAAAAATACTAAAGACATATTATTAAAGATTCAATTTGTACAGCTTTCTTCTGATTTGAATATTTAAAAAATATATTAACTAAATATTCTTCTTATTTATCTGAAAACATAATACAAATGAAAACTTAAAGAGACAATCCAGCAGCTTAGAGATGATATTAAATTCATTTACTCAGTAACGAATAATATATGGCAAATTTAAAAAGATTATAAATTCATTATAAATTCTTTTATGATCAGTTATTTGAAAATGAAGAATTCTATAATTTTAATGTGAAACTTAAGCTTTTTCATATCAATCAAATAGATAAAGATCTTTTTATTTTCTATTTTTTTTTGTATTTTCTTTATTCTATATATATCTGTTTTAATAAAATTTTGCATCTATTGTACTTTTATCTTTTATTTTTCTAATATTATTTCAAGAGCTATCAATTATATTATTGATATTTTCAATTTTCTTCTTATTATTATATTCTGTTTCTCTCATATTTGATCATATAGTTCTAAGTTTATCACATATTTACATAAAACTAATTTTAATATCTATTGCTCAAAATTAGACACCTGTTCTTATTTCTATCTTCATTTTTATGTCTAAGGAGTGATGCTACTGGTGAAGATTTTTACCATGTATAGCTTTGTCTTATAATTCATTACAAAATAAAATTTCTTATCTAACATTCAAAAGATTTTTTCAATTTATTACTAATGTATCCACTATTGAGATCAAAAGCCTAAATTGTTAGAGATTATCAGATATAGCTTCCTTTCTGATTCACATTAAAGGCATTATTCTCAAATATCTTTTTGATTTATCTATAACAAACTTATTAACATGACTACAGTTTTGGTGTCTGCTCCTCCTTCATATAGTTTATTTTTGAAGAAACCCAACAATTTTGAAATGAAAGATGTATTATTCAATTCAATCTTAAAAAAGAAAAAATATTAATATTGATTAGAAAATGAGAACTTTATTTTCTCTAGTTTTAATCTCCCTTTATTATCACTGATAACAACAAATCTGATCTGATTTTTACTATAATGCAACTTAAATCTCATTAGACAAATTTTTGCTATAGTAGTAGTTAAACCTTCTTTTGCTCTTTCTATTTTATTTTTTTAAAAATAATAATTTTAGTTTAGATTAGAATTAATTCAGAAGAGTGCAAAATCAGTCTTAAAGTTCTGTATAAACTGAGCTACTTGTAGAGTTCTGAATAAGTCAAGTCAAATCAAATTTAAAAGTCAACTCTATTTGACTTTTTTTTTTAGAGTTGAGTTGAGTTGAGTTTATTTTATAAAATCTTTTAATTTAACTTGATTCAAATTATATAAATTTTAAACTCAACTTAATTTGACTCAACTCAATTTTAATTTGACTTGATTTTGGTTTGAATTTATTCAAGTTAAGTCAAATTCAAATCAAATTTCAAGTCAAATTTAAATTAACTTATAAATATTTAAATATAAAAAAAATTTATTTTTAAATTATATTATATTATAAGATTATATGGGGCCTTTGCAATAGAAAGGGAAGAAACTCAAAAAAAAATAAAATATGAGTTAATAATAAATCTGAACAAATTATAGTATTTGAAACATTTTTGACTTATAAACTAAAATTTTAATTTTTTTGGAGTTTCCTCCCTTTCTATTGCAAAGGTCCCATATATTATTTATTTAAATCAAAATAATGAAAAATATAAAATTAAAATTAATTATTTTAAAAATAAAAAAATTTTATTTTAGAATTTCAGATGTCATAATATCAGTTTAGTAAGGCATTTAGAAATTACTAATTTTTTTTAGAATTTCAAATTGTCGCAAAATTAGTAAAGATATTAGTAAATATTCTCAAGAAAAGCCTTAATCATTCTAAGAAAAAATAATTCAACTTATTAGTTAGTTTCCAAGATGCAAAGAAAGCTAATTCTAAAAAAAAAAAAAAAGAATGTAAGTAAATATTCTCAAAGAAACTCACATATTTTAAGAAGAAGAGAATTTACTTACCAGTTGATTCCTAAGTTCCAAAAAAGGCTAGTTTTAAAAAAAATAAATTAAATTAAATTAAAATACAAAAAATGAAAGAAAAGAAGAAAAAAGAAATTAAAATAAAAATAAAAAGAAAAAGAAAAAAAAGATGGAGAAGAAAAAATAATAAACAATAGAACGATCAGAAAAAATAAAAAAAATTAATAAAAAAAATAAAAAAATAAAAAAAGGGATTAAGGGAAAAATTAAAAAAAAATAAAAAAAAATAAAAGTAAAAAAATAAAAAAATAAAATAAAAAGAATAAAAAAAAATAAAAAAAAAGATAAAAAAAATGAAAAAAATTAAAGTAAAAATAAAAAAATAAAATAAAAAGACTGAAAAAAAAATAAAAAAGGATTAGAAAGAAAAAAAAATTTAAAAAAAAACAAAAAAAAAAATCAGGGAAGAGGAAAAAGGAAAAAAAAAGTATCAAAGAAGAAGAAAAAAAAATAAAATAAAAAAATGAAAGAAAAGGATTAGAGAAAAGGAAAAAAAGTAAATAAAAAAAAATAAAAAAATAAAAAAAGTAAAAAATAAAAAAAAAATAAAAAAAAGAATTGGGAAGAAGGAAAAAATGTAAATAAATAAAAAAAAAGAAAATAAAAAAAATAAAAAAAGAATCAAGGGGGGAAGGAGAAAGGGAAAAAAATAAAAGTAAAAATAAAAAATAAAAAACGAAAAAAAAGGATTGGAAAAAGAAAAAAAAAGAAAATAAAAAATAAAAAAAGAAAATAAAATAAAATAAAAAAAATAAAAAAAGAATCAGAAGGAATGAGAAGAATAATAAAACAAATGATTAAAGAGATTAGAAATTTTAAAAATTAATAAAAAACAAAAAGAAAAAAAACAAGAGGGAGAATAAGAACGAAAAAGAAAAAAAAAATAAATTGATTAATAAATCAATTGATTTAAGATAAATCAGTTTGATAATTCTTAAAAAGTAAGACTAATTTACATAATATTAGATATAATTAATTTATAGATGACTAATTATTTTTTTTTAGAATTTTGAACTGCTATGATATCAGTTCAGTAAGGTATTAGAGATTACTAATTATTTTTTTTATTATTTCAGGCTGCTGTGATATCAATAAAGGTATTATACTAAAATAGTAAAATCAATTTTTTCGAAAAATTTTATTTAAAGACTTTTAATTCATAATTTATTTGAATAGAGTTTAAAGTATAAGAATAATCTTTATATGGTTTTGAGACCAGATTATTTCTCCTATGTAAACTTTTTTTTTATAAATAAGTGCAATTTTTAGTGAAATAAAGCTGAATTTTGTATTTATTTATTTATTTCTTTCTTAATTTCTTAATACAATTTATAACAAGATAAAGCTGTAAATTTGTATTCTATTTTTTAAAAAATCTAACATTATTACTACTCAATTAATTGGAATTAAAAAAATAAGTCTTTTTTAGCTTTTATATAATTATATTAACTGAAAAAACTGTTAATATTTAAGTAATAGTAAAAGAAATAAGTATTAAAAAATTTAAATCTATTATATTAAATTATTATTAATACTATATATTAATAATATTATAATTTTTATAGTTTTAAAAATATTAATTTATTTATAATACTGTTTCAAGTCAACTTGAATTAAGTCGAATTCGAGTTGAGTTTAAATTAAGTCAAGTTAAATATTAACTTGACTCAAATTCGATTTGACTCACAAATTATCGAGTTAAAAAAATATAAACCTAACTTGATTTAAATTTGACTCAGCTTATCTAACTCGTGAGTTAATTCGACTTGTCTAGAACTTTAGCTGCTTATAAATCAAATGAGCCAGCTTATTTAGGATTAGTTTGAGTTACTATAAAATGAGCTGTAAGCTAAATAAGTTGACTTATATCGTAGCTTAGCTCGTGATACAGCTTAGCTTATTAGCTTATATTTTCTTCTTTAAAGAAAATAAATCTAAAGATGATTTTTTTTGAAGAAAAACTGCTTCAATGGCATTAACTTAAAAAAAATAGCCCTAGTGACATTTTTGAAGAAAAATGATCCCAATAACATTTTTTTTGAAGAAAAATGGCACAGTGATATTTTCTTGAAGAAAAATAGCTCCAGTGACATTTTCTTTAAAGAAAAATAGTACTGGTAATATTTTCTTTAAAGAAAATGAACTCAGTAATATTTCTTTTGAAGAAAAATGAATCTGATGTCATTTTTTTTTAAAAAAAAATGCATTTGGTAATGTTTTTTTAAAGAAATTCGCTTCTAAAGCATTTTTCTTAAAAGAATTGCTTTCAGAGCATTTTATTTGAAGAAATTCACTTCTGAAGCATTTTTCATTAAGGATTTCACTTCCAGAGTATTTTTTATTAAAGATTTCACTTTTAGAATGTTTTCTATAAAGAAATTCACTTCTGAAATATTTTCTATAAAGAAATTCACTTCTGAAGCATTTTTCATAAAGAAATTTACTTCTGAAGTGTTTTTATAAAAGAATTCGCTTCTGAAGTATTTTTTTAAAGAAATTTGCTTCTGAAGTATTTTCTATTAAGAATTTTACTTCTAAAGCATTTTTCTTGAAAAGATTTGCTTCTGGGATGTTTTTCATAAAGAAATTCACTTTTGAGATATTTTCCATAAAGTAAGTTAAAGTATTTTAAAATTTTAACCAATTAAAGTTATTATATTATAGATTAATATAAAGCAAAAATTTTAATTTTGATGAAAAAATCTTAGAGCTTCTTTTTCTAGTAAATCTCTCATATAATATACATAAATTTGTATATACAAATTATATATAATATACTTAATTTACATATTTTCATGTATTCATAATTCTGTCTTTTTTCTTATTTTTTATACATAATAATTATGTATATATTATATATTACTTATAAATATCAAAAATGTATTATTTTCGTATATAATTTTGTATACAAATTTCTTATAAGGCAGTAAACATACAATATATTATGAGTTCAAAAATATTAAATATATTTCTACTCTTCTAAAAAAGGTTTTTCTTTTGACTTAAAAAATAAAGGATTTTTGTTTATCTTGAACATGTGATCGTTTGCATTACAACTAGAAAAAAATTGTTTTTTTAATAAAATAATACTTTAGATATTTAGAAATACCATATGTATATAGTCTCATAATACATAACTAATTACCCTTATGATAAAGTACTTATTCAAGGTTTATATTAAATAGTAATTAGTGTTAAAGAAAAAATCAATATCTATTTATTTACTGAAAATTTAGATCATTTATATTAAAAATTTTAGATAACTATCTATATAGTAATGTAGATATATTATACAGTTGCAGTTGGGTTTTTTAATAAGTTAATGATTCAAAATATATCTCACATGATATTCAAAGGGATTTGAAAGAATATTTTCTAAAACAAATTTTTTTAATTTTCATAAAGCTTAGACTTAAATCCTATTGAAAATGTATAAATTATATTAAAAGAAAAAATAAAGAAAAGATCAAATATTTAATAATAAAAATTCATTATCTATGATATCTTTAGAGCTTTAAAACAGGTCAGTTTAGATCATATTAATTAAGAGGATCAAGTTAAGTTAAATAAAAATCTGATTTGATTTTAATTTTCATTTAATCTGACTTAATATAACTTGACTGAATTGTTTAAGAAGAATAATTAGCTTTATTCAAAAAGAATATTAATGAATCATTCTAATTAAATCATAATATATCATTCAAGAATGATTGATTAACCTGAATTTTATCAGGTCAGGTCAGATCAAGTTAACCTATTAACCTGAATTACATTAACCTAAAAATCTATTGATCTGATTTGAATTTTTAGGTCAGATCAGGTCAAGTAAATAGGTTAACCTGACCTGATTCAGAGCTTTAGATATATTTCTTAATACAATTTAGTAGAAATAGAATAATCTTGATAATGTCATATTATTTCAGTATATTAAGAGTATGTCAAGCTAAGTTAAAGTATATATCAATGCAGAAGGAAGACATACTAAATATTAAATAATATAAAAATTACCATTAGTATAAGTTTACATTAAAATAAAGTTTGTATACATAGTCAATATATGTTTCTGCCATTCTTTTTGTTAGGGACTGTAATTATCAAAAGATATAAGAACTGCTATAGGAAGAGAAGGTGATCCTTGATCTTATTTTATATTAATGAAATATATAAATATTAAATAAAAGAAAGTATTAATGAATTACATATTTTAAAAAGAAAATTATTCGCTCTGACTCATAACAGTTTCCATTTTTTATTAAAATATTATTATTATACAATTGTAACATTATAATTAGTTTTAATTTTAATACATATATTTTAATATGCTATATAAATTATTTATTATACTAAAGCATTATGTATATTATGTATGATTTCAATATTAATATTAAAGAAATTTTAAATAATCTACAAGCTAATTATTATGCTTAAATGATAGTCATAAATATAATGATATATAAATATATATTGATAGACATAATTTATTATTCTTGATTATTAAATAGTCTAATCGAAGCTATGCTATTTGTAGTATATAATGTAACAAATCATTAAAATTCAGATTGCCTATTAATTCATATTTAAAATGCTAATATTTCAATGAATATCATCACTAATTTTATTTTGATTGAATGATATCAATACCTTAAATAATATTGAAAAGAGCTTTATCAATCTCAAATGACTAATTCAAATTTGATTTTACAATCAACACTTTTTAAGATTAAAATCCGATATTAAAATTTAATTCAATTTATTCTTTACATATACCTATTAGATCGCCGAGAAATTGGACCGAAAATGTTACATTAAACCCCTGAAAAATTCTCATATATTTATAGATAATCGGTAAAATTTTTACGATATTTCAAGTATGGAATTATATCATTATTTATATTATTATTTATATTAAAGATCAGGTTTTGAAGATCATGATTTAAAACAAGCCATTTAGAAAATCTATTATTCTTTTCATTTTAATCTTTTTTAACTGTAATTTTACACTATCTATTGGAATAAAGTACTATATTTCAAAAATTTGTGAATTAATTATTTAAAAGTATGATTATAAACCAATGTCGATCAAATAAAAGGAGTAAGGAAGCTTAAATGGCGAAGTATTGTGAGGGGTATTAAAAAAAAATGTTTATCTTTAGAGGCGTTTTTTGTGTCGCGATTATAGGTCAAATTTAGTATTATTGAAATTCGTTAATTAGGTAATTCATTGATTCATGTCAAAAAGAGAATTAAAAAAAAAAAAAAACTGAATCTTATGTAATTAAAAAATTTGATTTTATTATTTTATATTCCTATATGCAACCAACTCAAAAAAAAAAAAAATTTCGATCATTAAAATACAAAGTTAATCATAATGTAAAGAATGAGATATTACAACTAAATATAAACTTAACAAAAAAGTAGAAGTGATAATGACTAGTTAGAAAAAATAAATGAAAGAACCTTGTTATTGGTTTTAGCAAGTAGCGATATTGGAATAATAAAATATAAAACCCATCAAGTGAAACGCGTTTTAATTTCTTTTTCTTTCAACGCGTAAGATTAGTGTTTAAATATATACTGCCATAAAAAAAAGTCTATTTGTGTAGACAATGTATTAAAATTACCCAATTTGCCCCTCAACCACAAAAAAAAAAAAAAATCTTATCGAGAAAGAAAATAGGTAAAATATACAAACAAAGAATGTGAAATAATAAAAAAAAAAATTATTCTACAAGAAAAAAATATATATACACGTCATAAATATATATATGAAGAGGATAATTTTTTTTACCCCCATATAATTGTTTTTTAAAAATATTAAAAATATTAACAAGAATAAAAAATAAAAAACCCCATAAAAGTCCAAAATCTAAAAAAAAATCAATGTTTTATTTTCCTTTTCCCTTTTCCCTTTTCTTTTTTTAATGTTGTGTCAAAGTTTCTAGGTCCGTTACATGACGAGATAATCTGCATTGTAATTGCTTCAATCGATCTACCAAACTCGGCATTACTTCCACAGACATTCGAAAATTCTCTCTTCTTTTTTCACTATTGCAAATTTTATTATTGCTTGTACGAAATGACATCAATTTTTGCTTTTTAGCAATATTTTTAGGAACGTTGTAATCATATTGATTTTCTTTGTCATCATCAAAGGACACAAGATCTTTTGCATCTTCGCCTAAACTTTCAACAATGATTTTCTTAAATATTTTCATATGACGTTTTGAAGGAATTTTTTCGATATCGACTTCAACGCGTTTTTCGTCAATGGTTGTTTTGTTATCCGCAACATCTGCAATATCAATAATTACGGCTGCTTCTTCCCAATCCCGTTTATAAAGGTTCTCAAGGTCTCTGAATTTCTTGGAGGATGTACGTAAGAATCCATTTGACCATCGTCTGGTCATTTTTGATTGAATATCATTTGAAAAATTCTCCTTCTTTTCCCGAAGATCTTTTAATTTCCTTATATGTGTTGCGAAATCCTTAATGTTGGAAATATCCATTCTTAATGAGATTTGATTTTCCTCAACTCTCGATGGAACGTTCAATTCGTTCACTTCTATATCAAAATCATCATCCCAACTTTCACTCGGTGTCGCTATTAGGGGGAAAAGCGATTTTTTTTAAAAAAATGTAACGACGAAAAAACAAAAAAAAAAAAAACAAAAAAGCTCTAGAATAAAACTTACGTCGTCGATGATATAGACTCGGCGAAAAATCATGAATATTGGGCGGAGGTAATGAATTACATCGATTATGTCGCCTTCGTGTTGGTGTAGTTGGTGTAATAGGAATGGGCAAAGTGTGTGACAACGCTTTCGCGGATTTATTGACAGGTTCATTGAAACCGGAGTCACTTTGTGAATCCCAATCTTCATCCTCCTCATCCTCTTCGAGCAGTGTTTCCGATACTCCCCGGGAGATGTACACACCACTTAAAGATGGGGAATTGTCCCAATTTTGTGCTTGATGTAGCGTAGCAGGCAAATTGGGCACAGATAACGTCCTTCGATCGCGATCGTTCATTGTAAACACATCCGAACATATGGATGAAACATCATCATCTGCTAAATCAGATAATTGTTCTGGACGTACTGCTTGAAGATGTACCGTTTTAGGAGGAAAAATGAATGTTGATAATGTTGATGATGAAGTTGATAATCCTTCATTTGATTCTTTACTCTTTGAACGGAATAACTTGAATCGTTTCAAAGGACTCTTTGGAGATGAGTTAATCTCCGTACATGAAGTTGATGAATAATTGCTAGAGCAATTACTTATTAATGTATGAATCGAATTTCTGCGTTTTTTAAAGATTGTTGGACGGCCGAATACGTAACCCATACTTGCAGCTGTACCGATTGCTCCAGAAGCGTATACAAGCTTTAAAAAAAAAAAAAAAAAAAAAAATTAGAGGGAAGGAATGCTGCAAGTCGAGTTGAATACCATAATTAAATGGGGTGGTTCATATGCTTTTTCTCGTCTCCTTTTTTTTTTTTTTTTTTTTTTTTTTGAAAGAACTTACCGAGCTTATGGCTCCTCCTTGTGACATGAAGAAAAGCTTATTTTAAGCTCTTACAATAATAGTTGCAGGTAGGATATGGGAAAAAAAAAATTTTTTTTTTCCTTCCCGTTAAAATATTCTCGAGATTGTTATTTTAGGTGAGTTGGAGAAGAAAAAAGGATATTTTCTTCGAGTAGTAAAGTTTTTCTCAGAACTGGTTTGAAAAAAAATCTGTCAAATGAGGAAAAATAAATAAATATATATGAAAAATAATTTTTTCAAAAAATTATCTCTTATTGCGCGTTATTTAAAAAAATTGCGGAGTAAAGAAAATCAAATCCAATGAAAGAATGATTTTATATATTCATCTGCATGCATGCTTGCATCTCCGAAACATGAATAAATCTTTGGTTCAGATGCTTACCGTGATAAGTTAACATAAGTAATTTTTTATATGTATAAACTTGGTAATGAATGAAAAACCCAGTTAATTTGCGGAACGAATTTTTTTTTTTTTATAAAAAAAAAAAAAAAAAAATTTTTTTTTTTTTTTTAACAAAAAAATTCCCAAAAAAAAAATCAAAAAAAATTTAGGAAAGAGAAAAAAGGACAAAAGCAAGTAGGTATAAATAGCTTTCTTTTAAAACGATGGCATGAAATGTATTTATTCCATTGCCGAGATATTATATATATATATTTTTATTTCTTTTTTTCAAAGTCAGTTATTTTCCCCTTAATGCCCTCCTTATGAGTTCTTTGTATTATAATTTATGTTAATTGGAATTAATGAGTATGATCGTCATCATAAATTATTAAGCAATATATTATATATTTGTGATGATGATTTGGGGAATGTGATGTGACTTAAAAAAAAAAATTTATTATTTATTTATTTCTGTGAAATAATGAATGTCCTTTGCCAATTTATTTAGGTAAATATTTTCTTTCATGTTCTGCGGGAGTCTTGTATACATGTGACATTATAGTTAGTATTAATTTGGAGAAAGGATTCCGAAATATAACTAATGATATGGTAAAGCAGGTTAGTGGGTTAAAAAAAATCTCGTGGAGATGAACTGTAATGCACGAAGGTTGATCAAAAAGGCAACGAATTCTCTATACTGTACAAGTGTAACAAAAAAAAAATAATCAAAAGAAATTGGCATAACAAATTGAGCTTCTAATAAGAAAAAAAGAAAAGAAAATGAAAGAGAGAGAATTTCTGCCAATTACCTTGCGACAATATTATAATATATATATTTGTTTTCTTTTTTTTTTATCAATTCGCGTAATTAAAGTATAGGCAATGTTGAAAGAATTTAAAAGGGGTATAAAAAAAATTCAATCAATATGATAAAAAAGGTTAGGATAACTTTTAAATATTAATCATCGCGTGGCATGAAATTTATTAAAGTTTATGCTGAATATCATTGATGAGATTTTCCCGACATTTTAAATTCTCGATTTCTTATTATATATTGTATTGATGGATAATTACGACATTATTACATAGTCGAAATTTTTTAAAACGTATTAGTAATAAGTATTAAGGAATAATTTTTTACCATATTGGAGGGGGTGGGTCGATCTTTTATTATTTTTTTTTGGAGGAAAAAAAAAATTAAACAAATAACGCAAATCTTTATTCACAAAAAAAGGACTTTTGATTAGTAAAATACTTGTTGGAGATGAATTGTCTCACTTGCAAAAAAAATATCCGCAACCCCCTCATTTTGTGATATGACTTTTTTTCTCGCAAGTGTAAAAAAAAAAAAATCTATGATGTAAACATTGGAATTATCGGAATTTCCATGTGGAGAAAAACCAAGGGAAAGCTAAGAGAAAAAAAAAAAAAAACTAGGGGTACTAGGTAGGTAATTATGTCAAGTATGAGACATTATTAAGGGAGTGTGTTTTTAGGATAAACAAAATGTTATTACAACGAAATAATGTACATTATTATGTGTTTTTTTTGTTTTCTGAGAATCTTGGTTCTAATATCAGAATATTTAGAATATTTTAGTTTAGCTCCACTATTTTTATTGTATTTTAAATAAATATAATATTTTTAATTTATTCTTGCGTATTTGTTTCTTATAAAGGAGCCTCAAACCCTTTAAATCTTAAAATAACTTTAAAGTTTATTTCGAGTTAAAAAAAAAAAAAGGTTCAGACAAATTCTTTAAAAGAACAGAAATTTGGAAGGTTGGAATTTTAATTAAACAAAATATCCACAACATAATCATTTTATTTTAATTGGTAAAATTACGACCAAATGCGTGATTGTTTACATTTAGTGCGATCAATAAAGATTTTTTCAACTAGATACCCGGATCTTAAATCAACTAGGTATGGTAATTTAACACATTCCTCCGATTATATCACCTAATTATATTCCTGTAAAGGGAAATATCCTAATTTTATTTGTTTTAATTGTAAAAAAGCAAATAATAATCTCTTATGTTTGTTTAAAATTATTAAAAATAGGATTCTTACAATACATTACATAGATTGTGTATTATTGTGTATTCACCACTTTAAAAAAAGAAGGAAATTCATGTATTGTATGACCCTTTTCAATGTTTGTACTACCGTGTCACCTAATCCGAAATTCTAAATAAAGTAATGAACTATGAACCTTTTTAAATATTTGGAAAGTATTTGTTTGGTGGAGCACGGTCCTTTAAATTTATTTCCTATGTATGAATTTCAAGTAAAAAGAATTCGTGTGTCGAAAACTTTTTGATTCATACAATCAAAAATTTTCTGATAAAAAATAAACCTGTTTGTTTTCTTGATTGTTGTATTTTTTACTCTTACCACTTTTATCACACACCCCAAAAATTCTTTCATTTGTAATAATAAACGGCTATATATTCATGCCTCCTTTTTTTTAATCGCGCCATTTAGGACGTATTTGGCATCATTCATCTATTTGTATCCCCATAAAGAAGATAATCCATTCACACAATAATTCTCGAATTTGGAAATTGTTGGAAAAAAAAAATCATACGATGGAACAGTGAAGAATTTTATCGAGTAATCTCTCGAATTAAATGTCACCAATCTGACATTTCATTTTACAAATTCCACCATTCATGGTTACTATTATGTCAGAGAATTTGAGAATGTTCATTAAATAGAATCGGAATAGATTCACATGCAAACGCGTATAATCGGAAAAGCACGTGATTTGCGACAATCCTCCATTCATTACACCTTTTACAAGGTAGAATCTCCGTTAGATTTGTAGAATTTCTTTGAATCTTTCGATTATTTCTTATTAAGGGTGATATTCTTTTTTTTATGGCCATTTATGGATGGATAAGTTAGCTGTTATAAAATATTAATAATTCACTTCAAAAAAAAAGATATTTTTAGATTTCATTACGTGCGTCGTTTTGGTATTACAAAAGTCCGACCCCTATAAATTTACTTGATGTGACACCCTTCATGAAACAACACCGTCGTGGCCGTTGGCTTTCGATTGAAAAAGACAAATTTAAACACAAATATCAGTTACGGCCATACACAGTGAAAAGCACCGGAACCCGTCCGATCTCCGAAGTTAAGCCACTGATGGCCCAGTCAGTACTACGGTTGGGGACAACGTGGGAATACTGGATGCTGTAACTTTTTGCTTTTTGGAGGTTTTTTTTTTATTTTATCTGAATCCCATAATAATTATAATTTCATAAATTGATAATTTCAAGTGAAAAAAAGTTCTTTAATCATTCGAAAATATACTAGAATTCTGCCTGAATGCTCTTTTAAATTTATCAAGCATTTGGTCCTGGTGATCTAGTTAAATGAAATGACGATTATTTGAGAATTATTCCGGTTAATTTATTATGATTGTACCATGGATGGTTAAGTCGTCATACATTAATTACGTCTTAAAAATAAAAATTTTTTCATGATTTATATTATTATTTTATTGAAAAAAGTTACATCCCTCTCCCCCCCCCTTAAATGTTATTTAAATGGGAAATGGTTCCCTTTAAAATGTAACACTAACCTTTTACCTATAAACAAAATATGTATGTAATTTTATTTTCTAAAAAAAAAAGTCCGTAAAAATAAATTTCATTTTAACTTACTGAAAACACATTGTATTTTCATTGATATTAATCGTTTAAAATATATGTAAATAAAGTCAATTGTAAAATAAAATATATGTTAATAACAAATAAAATACATAAAATAGAATATAATATTTAATTGGACGTTTATTAGCTAAAAAAAAATTTTTTTTTAATCAATTAGTTTTTATAGAATAATAATTGCTTTCGTTGTGTAATAAGGACTCGGATTTTTCGTCTGTAATTTTTTTGATGTTATGATTTTTCTAAACAATGTATATTATATATGTATTTTTTTTTTTTTAAAAAAAAAAAGAATAATTTATCAAGTTTTATTCTCCATCTAATCGAATGCGTGGCCTTAAAACATTGATTTTATATAATATCTTGGTAACAAACAATTTTCAATTTGTCACTACTTTTCGATCGTTAACATTGTCACAATAAGTTTTTTCGCATATTAACCGACATAACGAAATTTCCATTGATAATAAGAAGAATTTTTTACAAACCAACGCAAATCCATCTTCTAACGAATTCACCAACCGATAAAAAATTAATTTTTAAAGAATATAAATTATCAATTCTTGATATATGAATCTTTTTTAAAATATTGTTTCTATTCACTTTTGCGGAATACTCACTTGTTGGTTCGTTTGACATAGTGACTGGACTCGTATTCGTTTAACTCGAGTTAAATTCTGATTCGACTAAAATTTCTTGATTCGAGTCAGAATTCGAGTTGATTCGAGTTAAAACTACTCAGAGTCAACTTCAAATTTATTCTATATTTTATAAATAGCAAAATAGCATGTAATTTTTTTCTTAAGCTGCATTTATTAGCATAATATAATTAACATTTATTATACTGTATAATTATTGAACAAAAATTTTTTAAAAATTTCTTTTAGCTCGGCCCCAAATTATCACAAAAATTTTTGGCCTGCATTGTAATTTTCCGGCCCGCATTATGACTTTAACTCGAGTTTAACTCGAGTTTCTGACTCGAATTTCCAACTCGAGTTAAAAATTTCTTGACTCGACTTTGACTCGAGTTAACTTTTCTGACTTGAGTCCAAACTCTAGCATAACAAATATTTAGTAAATTACATTAGTTACATTATTTAATAAAAAATTAAGGAAAAATTTATCCATAACCCCCTGTTACATCACATAGGACCTGTAATACATTTTGATTGGACGAAATAGAACTTATTTTCTAATATACTTTAAAAAAAGAATAAAAGACATTTTATTATTTAGCAACCAAAGAATCAAAATGCTAAATTATTTATTAATGGATTAATGTGTATCTATAGTATTATAAAGATTATATTAATTTTTGCATGTTTTGACATTATGACCTATTTTATTACATTTTTTACATATATAATCTTTTTTAGTATCAATGGCAAATTTTAACTTTTTGGTAGGAGGTCTTTTGCAATATATTCTAATGGTTCTTAAATTTCTTGTGTAACAAAAGCTCTATCATCAATTTTAAATAAAAGTTCATCTCTATTATATATACTAATTATATCAGATAATTAATGATTTTTTATTGCTTGTAATCTCTTATAAGCTTATTATTTTTTAATTTATAATAATTCATTACAATAATCTGATAAAATTTTTAAGCTATTAATAATCTTTAATTCTAATAAACATTGTGATTGATGCTTTTGCTAGACTAATAATTAATGTATATTCATTCTTTCTTTTATAATGCTTTTGAGTATAATTATCATGATATTATTAAAAAAATGAAGATTTATCTTAATTAAATCTTATTACAAACTCTTCAGATCTATCTGCTTCTCCTATTAAACTACTTTAAATAGTATAATATTAGAATTAATAAGACTTTGTTAGTCATATTGAAGATTTTCCTTATACCATCTTTAGGAATTAATGAAATATAAAATTTAGCATTATCATATTCTATCATTATTTTAAAATAATGTTTACATATCACTCTACTATTAATGAGTAGTAAATATATATAAATATGTTAACTACTTTTTTAAAAGGGTTATATAGTGATTAGCACAATTTTTTTTAGCTAATAAAAATAGTATTTTCAAAACCTCTATAATATCTTCTTTATTTAGTTTCATTATTATTTACTTTATGTAAATTTTTTGATCTTTATAGTTATTCTTTACAAGTGATTTAATTTTGAACATCTTTTTTCTTTTTGTATGAAAGAGGTTGCAATATTAGTATCATTGTTATTAGAAGAAAAGAGCTTAAAAGAAACAGGCTAGTTTATTAAGAAAGATTTGGTTTATATAATAAGTGATGAATTTTTGTTAAAGTTTAAGAAAGTAGAAAATTGAATGATTACATTTAAATATTTCTAAAATTTTCTCGTTAATGATTTCAGAAGGATGTTTTAAAAGCAAAATAAATTTATAAAGTATTAAAAGCTATATAATTTAAAGAAAGTAGAGTTTGGAATATTTTGCTTTAGTTAGAGAATCAGCTTTGTCATCGTAAAAATCTTTAGAATGTCCTTTAACTTTAATAAGTTGAATAGATAATTGTAATTCTTTTATAATATAATGAATTAGCATTCAAATTATGTAATTAAAAATATTTTCTCTTGTTTAACAATGAAATCTTCATTTATAATAATTTTGTTAAAACTATTAATTACTGCTTAGCTATTTAAGAAAATGGTAGGTGTAAATAATAGAGGACAAATAATTATGACTGAAAATAATGTGAATAATTTCACCCTGATTGATGATGGTGAATTAAGGATAGAGACAAAAAATATATTTTGAAAAGCCTATGAAAGATCAAGACATATTTAACCAAAATCCATTTTATAATTGACAGAGGAGGGATTTTGTAATGATCTGTTAATATAGAATAAGGAAGATAGAAAATTGGTAAAGTAGGAAGATAACTTTATGAGTTTCTCTTGATAAAAGTAGTCCTTAACATAGTTCTTTATAAGAATATATAACTTAGATTTTTTTTTTTAACTTTTAATAATATGGTACTATCACAAATTTTATTAAAAAGATTTATAATTTTAAATGCACTAATTAATAAAGTAAAAAGAATATAAATAAGAAATTTAAATTAAAACTGCAGCTAACCCCTGTAGCCTATTTTAAGCCCGTTTGAGTTGACCAATTATTGGTTATCCCCTCTAGATACCTGAAAGAACCATTTTTAATAAGTAACTCTTCAATAGAAGAAAATTAATAAAGTATTAATATTACAACATATTTCTTTTAATTGTCTATTAATTCTCTAACTACATAAAAAATTAAACATCCTTTAGAATTAAATGAATCTAAGATTAATTTCTAAAAAAAAAAAGAGATTAAAATATATAATGCAGATTAGAGTTTGCATAAAGTTTATATATAAATTTTAGCTAGAATTACATATTACATGAGGGTTTTTAAAATTTATATTCTACATACCTAGTTTTAAGTTAACTAGTAATTAGATTTTAATGATTTTGAATTCATTAAAATCATTTTGATGAGAGAAATTTAATAATAATAAAATTATATTTTTAGCATTGATATTAATAAGTTATTATAAAAAAATGTATTTTATTATATATTATTTATAAGTTAAATGAAAGATTTTTAGGATTCTGATAAAATTATATGTTTATTTTGATACAAATTCTGAACTACTAAGGCTTTTAATTTTCTTTCAAATTCTCATTTGTGTTTTAAGAAAAGAGATAATAGTTTTTTAAATTAACTTTCTATCATAACTTTATTAATTTTTTTTTTAATACTCCTATTTCTTATTAGTAATATTTTGAATAAGATTTTATAATTTTTTAGTATTTAATTTTTATATCACATTTTTACTATTAGTTTTAGTTGATCCTTAAGTGATAGATTTTCAGTATTAATTTTAAAACTAATATTCACTTTGCTAATTAGTGTTACAGTCAGTTTTTTAATGTGCTTATGAGTGATAAGCGAAGCAATATTTATGGGTGGTAAGCAGAAGATTTAATTTGATAATTAGATTTAGAAGAGTATTGGTAAATTAACAATTTATTTAATAACTATAATAATAGAGTACTGCCTTAGTCAGCGCTCTATACTATACAATTATGTTAGAGGGATTAAACTAAACTATTATATAAAACTATGAGTCAGATACACCGTTAAGCTAAAAGAAATTGTCCTTTATTTATATAAAATAAAAAATATAAAGTTATCAAAGATATAAAAGAAATAAATAAAATATATGAAATAAATAAAATA
>CAJVPQ010001114.1:0-20279 GCA_910591825.1 Funneliformis caledonium
TTTTATGAACAAGATTTCGATATACGTCCTTGATTTCCAAGATTGAAGCAAATATTTATTTTATTTATATCTTTTTTTCTAATTTTTAGAAAGATCAAGAGATGTTGTGGCAGCAAGCCAAAATAACCTTCGACGCTACAACAGACTTGCTTCCATATTTAGTTTTCCCTTATTGATTCTCTTCCCTATTAATTCACTTTTCTTATATATTTTAGAAAGATTCAAGCAAAAAACCCTTGAACAAGTCATCTCGTAACTTTCAAGTATTTTAAAGGTGAGAAAAAGCAACGACCAAAAAAGTAGATGAATATATTTTGAGAATTTGAAGACTTTACGATCGGTTGAGACCGGAATCCAGATTACTGTATCAGGATCCTTATTTACAAAGGTCTCTTTATCATGATTTACAACAGTCCAGTTTTCGTAAGCAATTTAAAGTTAAAATTAAAATTAAAGGACTTTTGTTTTAGCTTATCTCATAATTGCTAAGGGAGAATTAAAAAAAAACTCAAATATCAAATGGCAAGCTAACTTACGAACATGTTGAAAAAATAACTATTTAAAACCCCCCTGAAAGGATGGCACGACTAGAAATCTATTTTACCAAGAATTCTGGTAAGCCTAAAGCACCACCGACCAAAGATTTATTAGTATAAATGTTGAAGAAATGTTAATGGTAAAGTTGATTGCACTTAATCTAAAATTAGGTTTAAAGTATTTACAGAAATACAATAGCTACTTTTATCACAATCAAATGATAAAACGACATCATTAACATCAAATCCGCGACGAACAGCAATGATAGGATCAAAACTATAAACGATGCTTCTCGTCAATATGAGAACGTTCTATCGGTTCACAAAGTCTTCCACATCAACACCAGGTTATTATACCATAACAGTAATCAAACACCATATCCACCATATAGTAATCAACATTCATCTTATATTATTAATACAATAAATAATAATCAACATCATCAATTAACATAACACAAAACGCCCATATCCTCCTTATTTCCATCACATATTTCACTAAAGAAGCACCTAATCCTCTAATTGAAATTTGTGTTTATTATTAAATAGTTCAGATATATGTATATTAATATCACCCATTAATTATTTCATTTATTCAATTAATCAGGAAGAATTTTTTACTTTTATTCCGCGCAAAATCCTCGTAATTACTACAATATTTGATGTATAAAATGTATAGATTACGATGATGATGATACTTTTCGAAAAGTACTCTGGATTTTCTTAATAAGTTGGACTACGTCGGTGAGTTTTGCCTGCATTAAGATGAGACTTTATCCCGAAAGCAATTTTCAGATCATATAAAGGAAGATTGTTATTGAATAATGCAATCAAAAAACGGCCTTTAATACATGGACTATTCTGATGTTTGTATTTCTATTTTTATTTTGATTTCTTTTTATTTTTATATACTGTAAGCAAAAATTTTTCTATGATGTAAAAGGGTGCTTGAAATAATTTCGGGAATTCGTGACTTTTTATTGAGTCCTGAAAAATGGATTATCACAATACTTTAGTTAAACCATCAAGTTATGATCCGATTTTGTCTTTGAATATTCTAACGTTCAATCATCATTGTATAATGAACATAGATCTCGTGTTATTGTAAGTACCTTTACATTATGCTTTATTGTTGTTGGTAGTACCTTTTCTAAATTTATTAGTTTTTTTAATGTAAAGGAAGTAGCGCAAAAATTACAAAATTTAAAATCAAGCTGCTAATGAGGTTCCTCAAGAAGATTTGGAAAAATTACGCATCAAATTCCCAAACTTTTAATCGCAGATTTATTCTTAATTTTACTCTAAACGGTTTGCGCACAAATTCTTCTGGAGTTTAACAATTCAAATAGGGACGACTTTACAGTTAGTAACCTACTTTTTTTTTTATTATTTCATTGACCAGAAAGTAGCCCAGTCGCAATTATTCTTGGTAGAACGCATAATTCCTTTCCTATTTTTATTGCGATATGGAAATGCTACATCTGAAATCTTTAAATAAAGTCAATGACTTCCTGAAGAAATAATTTCCGATGATGATATTTTTAAATTATACAGAGAAGGTTCCTTTATCAAACAATTCTCTTTAGAAATATGTCATCGTTCTAAACTGAAGAAAATTTAAGGTGAACATGATTCCATCGGAAGAAACCGAATAACAATCCTAATCAAAATAACTTTCTAATCGCATTCATAATTAATTTAATAATTCATTGGTCTTGCATTAAAATTTAAAACATCGAAACAGCGCGTGATCAGCTTGATAATTTGTATAATTCAATGGATTTTGATTATTTAGCTCGAACTATTCATCAGCACCGCCCGTTCCGGTAAGGTGAAGAAAAACTGATAACTTACACAATTAAAATAGTTCAAGAAGAAAATTTTTCTGCACATTATACTAATGGCAAGAATGTTACATAATAATGTATTTAATTCATTATTAACAATAACAATAATTAGATTTATGAATTTATTATTATGTTGTATATAGTTCCTTTATAATTATCTCCATGCAGATGGGAACGGTTTATAAAAACAAGTTTCTGTAAGATATTAATTATTATTGACATGGCCAGATACACTTATAATAGAATACCAGTAAGCATTAATAAATCGATACAATTTAATATCGTAAAACCAGAAATTATTTTAGAATTTTAAGACTTATATCGAGATCCAAAGTATATTGAAACAATAAATGGAAGAAAGAGCTATAAAGCTGGTTACTTCCTCTAAAAATTCAGATGATACACAAACTCTGTAAAATATGAAATTATTTTCCTACTTTCTTTTTTAAATAAATAATTAAATACGGTTTAAACCAATTTAACGAGTCGAGTATAATTTTCTTTTACTTTATTTTAAATTGTATTATTGTTTTGTGAATATTTTTTACAAATCAATCGTTTATTATCAAATCTTTTCTTTTTAATGTGTTAAGAACGGCTTATAATCAATTTATCATTCAAACTATATTTTTATTAATTGTAGCAATTATTCTCAGCTTCATCAATCTCATTTAATAAATTATCGTGTTCTTTTCAAATGTATGGAGAAGATTTTTCAAAATCGCAAAGTTGATCATCCTTTTCGAGCTTTAATAGAATAGATCATAACATACATATACAGTAATATAGAATGAATAATAATAAATATACTTACGAGTTTATTAGTCCCTTAGTGGTAGTTTAAAATGAAATTAATTAATTCTTCGTCAATTTCTTCTTCTTCTTTAAACTTTGAATCTTCTTGCAAAAGCCTTTAAATTAAAAATTGTAATCGTCATTGTTAATACTTGCAATTTCCCATGTTCAAGTTGCATTTGGCTGATATGCTTTAATTTTTGGGCAAGTGTCAACTCCAAAAATTGAAAGATTACTCAATACCACTAGAAATTTTGATTTCATAATTTATTACCGTTAAATTCTTCTTGAGAATGAAATTTGCTATAATCAAAATTACTATTTTTTGATGTTGTTTGAACTTGGAGAGTTTCAACTTTTCATCAATTCTTTTTTACGCGTGATATTCAATTAATTAATTTGATAATTTTAAATTAAAATTATCAGTTAATATTTGAATTCTTATGGAACAGAGCTCAATACAAGATCATGGATATGTTGTTTCGATTTTGACTTGTTTCCAATTTATGCTATCCGTTTTTTGGATATCGAACGGGTAGTTGATGTTCCCTGCGATGTTAGTTTAAGAGAAATGGTTAATATAAAAACGTGTCAAATAAAAATTCTTTTGAGATTGTAATTCGTAAAGAACCCTTACTCTTTATTATTTGGTCTAAAAGTAGGTATTTATTAAAAACAATTAAGAATAATTGAGAAGATATTTTCTACGTAATAAATCTAGATAGTAGACGCGTTATAATTTTGAAAATTGGTGATAGATAATTTAAACCTTAAATACGCGCTTATAAAATGATTTGATTGGTCACGATCTATCTTAAATTGTTTTCCATCACTTTTTTTTCCATCATTTTTTTTGTTACTCTTTCCTTGCCTTGTTTAAAAAATTTTAAAAAATCAAATAAATTGTAATGTCTTCACAAAGGTGAGTAAAAGGAAAAACATTACTTGAAAGATTATGTTATTCATGCTTATTTACTTTCTTTTAAAACAATATTCAGTCAGAACAAAATAAACCGTAAGAATGAAATTTGCTTATGTTCAAAAAAAAAGAGACTTGAGGGTGTTAATTTCTTTTATACTAGATTTGTATTACTAGTCTAGTATTAAAAATACGCAATATGTTTCCATTTCTTTTTCCAATAGTCCCAAGAGTCCCAGGACGTCCTGTAGAAACTATTCTCCTTAACCAACTAAGGTCAAGAGTTAAAGAGTTAGTTGGAGTATCGAAGTTAGTAGTTTTTTGTTTTTTAATTCAAAGTATTCGGAGCGGTTATTTGCAGAATAACAAAATAATTATCAACTGAAATTGGCATTTTGTTGTTTCAACCGTTCTTTAGTAATATGGGTTTTCATTTGATTATTCTTCTATTAACAAACTGATTTATTTTCTTATCTAAATATTTTTTTTTATAGTTTCCCTGGTATGTGATATTCATTTTATTTATCCATCCTAACAATTATCAAGATCACTAACATTTATTTTTTTAACAGGTGCGCAGCCAATTGGTTTCTGTTCCGAACACATACAAGATTTGAAAAATGAAGAGTTAGTAATTCATAATAATTTTCTTTTATAAATAAATAACTTAAATCGTTGATCTTTTTTTTAGTTATTTTGTGAGCAAACGGACGGAACTCGTGTATTAGCTTATATGATAGTCCTGGGAAACCAGCACTTTTTTTGGTCAGTATTATTATTTTATTAAAAGTTTGATCTGCTTTTTACTTTTAATGGCTTAAGAATTCACTTACTAAACGAAGATAATACAGATCGATCGTAAAAATTACTATCACCTAATACCAAATTTAATGTTTCCTGTTCCTGGTGACGAAAGCTTTTCAAAATTTCATTATAAAACGTTATTGGATTGTGAATTAGTTGTTGAAACCGAAAGCGATGGGCGTGTAAATATTTTTATTTTCTATTTTTGAAATAATAAGTTTTCGTTGATGTGTCATTGATGTTTTATTGTTCTTTCTTATTTAGATTACGCCAAAGCTCTTGGTTTTTGATTTGTTAGTAATGGATAAAACGAACTACATGAATAAGCCTCTAAACAAAAGATTGGGTGTAAGTTGCATAGATTATGGAAAATTATATTATATTATAATTCTATTTATATTAATTGAAAATTCTTTAATTTTTAAAAGTATCTTCGTGATTATATTATGAGCCCCTATAAAAAAATGCTGCGTAAACGTCCGGACCTTGCGATTATTCAACCATTTAAGTAAGTGTTATTGTATTATTTTTTCAAATTACCTGTCACTTAAATGATCAATTCTAACCTTTTTGTTTTTCCATACATGAAAATTTTAATTCAAAAGTGTAGGAAATAAAGAAATGGAACGTTCTTATGGATTAGAAAAAGTTTTAAAACAAAGTATACCATCTTTAAAGCACAACTGCGATGGGCTAATTTTTACATCATTAACATCGGGTTATTCGGCAGGGAAAATATTAAAATGGAAACCACCAAATGAAAATTCTATTGACCTTAAATTAAGTTTCGATTTTAAACGCCATAACAAGAATAATAAACCGAGATTTTGTCTTTATAAATGGATGGATGTTCATAGATATTTTGATGATATGTATGTTACCGATGAAGAGTGGGAGCAATTGTAAGTAATTAACGACTTTACTGATTTTATTCATAGACAACAATGTTGATTAACCAAATGTTTTATTCGCATAAAGTTGGAAACATGATTTTCAACAATTTGAAGGACGTATTGTTGAAGTAGTTTATAACCCTTCAATTCATCCACCATGGAGATTTAAAAGGTTTCGTGATGATCAACCACGCGCAAATCATCATACTGTAATTGAAAAAATAGAACAAAGTGTATTTGATGGGATCACTGAAGAACAGGCACATATTTTTTTCTATTTTAAATTATTACAAACGATAAACATTTTTAACATGATAATCTTACCTCATAATTTAATTTATTATATTAGTTAATTTCATCCGTGCCAAAAATACGAGAAACATGGAAGTGTAGAGAGGCACAAAAATAATTGTTTGTAAGTTTTTTGCATTCAACGGAAAAAAAAAAACCAAAATGTTTCTAACGACGCATCGATCTTATTTAGCAAGCCAGATGAAAATCTATCACATGGAGCTCGGTAATAAAAGTAATGAAAATTGATCGGATCAATTGCAAATGGGAGGAAGCATTAGAGTGAATTTCCAATCCTTTTATTGTATAAGATTTTTATTTTTATCTACAAATTTAAAATTAAATAAAAGCTTTAATATAATTTTTTAAAATGAACCTTCTAATCAAAATTATTTTTTATTAAAAAATCTTTTTTAATTAGTAAAAATAAAAAAAAAAAAAATTTTCTTAAAAAACTAAAAAAATATGGGAGGTTTTTGCTATTAAAATACTAACATAGTAAATCATATGATTCGTAACGTGATTTAATAGCTTACTTCCCATATGATCGCTATTTTATAATTTTTTATAAGCAACAAATGCCAATAATCGCTTTATTTTAATGATTTTTTCAACAAATTATCCACAATTTCCTGAAAGATTCACATATGATAATTATAATTTGCCGTGGAGTAATTTGCAACAGCAAAAGTTTAATTATCTGAACCGGATAATTATAACGTAACTTCAGGGTAATCGCCGATAACTCCACAGTTACTATCAATTCTCAGCCGACAACTTTTAAATTCACGTATCTTGTATTTTTTTTGAAAATTTTCTATTATGAAATCCATGATATCATATTTAAGATCATTCCATTTCCAGGGATCGTTAAATAAAAGATGCATTGCAATCATCGTACTTAATCTATTGAAGATTTCAACCTAGCATTCTGTCGTAAATTTGACAAATGATATTTGTCAGCTACTTAGGATCCAACGTCAAAAATGCCATCTAGCTGCTTGATCCTTGACAAAGATTCGAGATGAATCTTAATTTTATTAGCATGGCATGTACATATGATCTCCTCCTTTAAAGGTAGATAAATCAACAAATTTTGCTTCACGTGGTCCTATAGTAAATCCTACAGATCGAAATACTCCTTGTAATCCCTTAAGTAATTGAAATACTTCATTATCAGCAGCAATCTGAGCATTATTAATGTTTTCAGGTATCCTTTGAGGTTTTATCAACTGGATATTCGATACGGCCCCAACCAACTTTATCAAAAAGTTTTCTAAAAATATGGTTCCATGGGCTGCTGAGGTGGTTGAAATATATGAGGTATTTGAGAAATTAATTCTTTTATTTCCGTTCGAGCTTTTTCATCACCTTTAGAATATAGTACGTCGAACGTCATCTCTGCAACACATTCTTGAGCTTCAAGAGGATCCGAAAAAAACTTTTCTCCCTTAAGTCGTTCTTCTTCAATTAAATTATCCGCGACGTAGTGTTGTTCTAAAGCATGACCATCATTTAACAATTCATATCTTGGTCCTGAAATATTTGATATTTGGCAAAACAAATCTAACATCTTGGTAGCAAGAACGAATTTATTATCTAGCTCTACCAAAGTTTCGTTTGTTCCCTTCCCTTTGAGCATACTACAATCGGGAATCTTAAAGCAAATGAATGTCTTAGAAAGTTTGAAATTGCATCATGAGTTTCCCATGATTACAAAAAATAAAAGGAGTTTATTTTTGAGTTATCTCGTTTAATTTTATGTAAAGGTGAATCCGTTTTTAGGTATTGTTTCTGAAAAAAAAAATTTTTTTTTTGAGTTGCAATAGTTGTATATTATTAATGAAGGTATCACAAATTATCAACAATAGTAAATTGTAAAAAAATAAAAGGGAGATTATTTTTAGATTTAATCTGTTTCTGAAAAAAAAAATTTTTATTTTGAGTTGTATATTATTAATGAAAAGGTATTACAAATGATCATATCTTTTTAAAAGAATAAAAGAAACTCATGGAACGTTTAATTTTCTGAAAAAAAAAATTTTTAAATTGTGAATTATATATTATTACAAATGTTCTTAAAAATTTTTAGGAAATCATCGAATTGTCAATTTGTTTTTTTATTGTATTACAAATAGTCAGAATAAAATTAAAAAGTCAGAATTATATTAATGGTACTTCTATATTCATATCTCATAATCTAATAAAACTACTACATTTAAAAAGTTCTTAATTTTTGGTTACATAATTCACGTGTTCTATTTAAAAATCATGTGATTTATATAAAATTCATATCATTAATTTTAATTAATCAATAATAAATTAATTTCTTAATTTAAGGAATGTTTTTATGATTTATATTTCCAGTAAATATGACAAACATTTCTGCAATTCCTTTTTATTTTAAATAATCTATTACTTATAAAATAATTTTTGTAATATATCTAATCCATTGTAGAGTTAAAAATTCATAGAACTAATATCACGTGACATTACAAGGAAAATTAAAAAAACATTTGGCTAAATAAAAGATTAATAGATAAATATTTAACTAAAAAACTAAGATACAGAATATGGGTAAATTACTTAACAAAGGAAAAAGGATTAGGAATTTCAGGAATAGAATTGGAAATTATAGGAATAGGATTGAAAATTATAAGAATAAGAATAAAATTAGAAATTACAGGAATAAAATTAGAAATTACAAGAATAGGAATAGAATTAGAAATTATAGGAATAGGATTAAAAATTACAAAAATAGGATTGAAAATTACAAGAATAGGATTAAAATTTACAGAAATGATCTATATTAATTTTTGTATAAATAGAATAGAATTTCTCATGTAAAATGAGGATAATCCTTTCTGTCAATCTAATAATCTACTAATAATGCTAAGAAAAAATAAAAGAAAGAATACTAACTGTGATCACACTGCATCATCAACTACTGAAAATAACTAACAAAAAACAAAATACAACTCAAACTTTAGATAATGATCTTACTGTTGAATATCCAAATGTACCTATTACTCCTATCTTTTCAAAGATACCAGTATGATAGAAGTCGACCCTATCAAGAAAAGTTCAATTAACAACCTTAACAAAAGCAAAAACCCTAAAAATAATATACTAGAAATAAAAACAACTTCACAGAAAACTACTATGAGTGTCGACGAGTCTTTTAATACATCAGAAAATATTTTAGACATCTTACCCATTGGTTTCAAAGTTCTTTCAACCCAAATTACCAAATTTTTTACATATCTTCCTATGGAAAATTCTCTAGACTGAACCCCAAATGAAGATCTCAAAAATCACTGATCTGTGTTATAACAAATACAACTCATTCGTTAGTATTACTATAGAAAAGCACCCTGTTGATCAAAATTAATCAATTATCAAAGTTGCCTTTATTAACAAATCTGAATGTTATATATTCTGCATTCTCAAATTTTCTGATATAAATAATGCCACATTTTAGTTATTAGATATTAAAATATCTGTCTCTTACATATTTGATTGGTTGATTATGATTACTGAAATTTCTCTAAATGCTACAGAAACTCAATTATGTAAATTATTTACCAAATTTGAAACTATTATCTATTTCACAATAGAAACAAGAAATCTTTGGCAAAGAGTCACATTATGTTTATTGAGAAAGCTAACTTTGAAAAATTAAAAAAAGGTGACAGAATTTACCTCTTATATGACATGATCTAGTACTATCCTTATATTCTCTTCAGGGCTGATATCTAAGCTTATTCTGCATTCTCAGCTAAGCTTACCAACCTTTCTCATAATATCATATTATATAACCTTTACGACATTAGAAATATGATCTTTGCTACTGCTTATATTATTCCTAAAACACACTCTAACTATAACTATTTACAACATGCCTTCTTTTATTTCTCAACAAAGAAGATACCATAGCTGCAATAAAAATCAAGAATTTAACTTTAAACAATAAGAAACTTGAATGAACTGATCCAAAAGTCAAACTTTACTCTATTTGTTTATCAGCGTACCATAATGCTTCTTTTTGTTTTAAATGTCATTAGATACCTAAAGACTGTAATATGCAAAATCTCTATCAGAGATTCTAACCAGCTCAATTTAATAACTATATGCATCCAAATGTAATCCTGTAAGAGGTGTCATTTGTGATAATTATGAGGGACGAAATTCCTTAATAACAGTCGAAACTTAGACGAAACTATATTAAAATCATAATAAGAGATATGACGAAACCCTTTCGATACGACGAAAGCTGAAACTGTCAAAACTATATTAAAAACATAGAAAAGGCTATGACGAGATTATTTTGAGGAGATTTTGGCAGGCATCTATAATTTATGATAACATCACTTTTGCTCACGTAATTAAGATCTTACAGCAATCTAATAACCCTTAGAAAACTCTTAAGAGAAGATCTTCTCCACCTTCCTTGCTTAAGCCTACCTTTAAATCATCTTTTTCTGACTCTTTCAATATCAAACTAAAATTGCATTGGGTAGATGAATCTATAGATGATTTTATGGAAACTGAAGTTCTTCTTACTCTGAAATTAAATAATAATATATCAAAAGATGGTTCAATTCACAACCCTGACTTCAAACAATTTGTTATCTCCTAACTCTCTTTGAATTTCAATATACTTATAGATCTTTATTTTAATTTAAGTTTTCACAGCATTGTTTAGCTGTTGTTGAAAAAGCCCTTTATATTAAAGTCATCACTCCTGCTAAAGCGAAGGAATTTAATAATAACTTATCAGAATTAGCTACTAAAGTTGACTATAAATCTTCACACATCAACACTGACCTTTATACTACTCATTTACAAAAGCAAATAAATGAACAATTAGTTCTCATTTGCCAAAAACAATAACAGCATATATTAGAATTTATCCCTATACTTAACAAGTTACTTAAATTCTATCATGATCTCTAAACTGTATTTCTCAATAAAAATATTCTTAACAAACATAACACACAAATTTTTGAATCCTTAACTGAAACTTTGATAAAACATAGAATGCTGCATCAGTAGCTTTCAATAATAATTTTTATTACTATTATAATTCCTGTCCCTACAATAAATGATACAGACACTCCTAGTTCTCATACCCTTCTCTTTTAATCTTTGAATTGCAACACATAACATCCATTTTTTTAATGACTTTGCAAAAAAAATTATTTTTTTTCCTTATACTCAATTAATCAATTTGACATCATAAGCTTGCAAGAAATAAATTTTAAGGAAAATACCTTTATTTTTAATTAACATTTCCCTACTCATACTACCTTTTTTAACAAAAACTAACATTCCTGTTCGACTGAAACTAATATCAACCTTTTTTTAACCTATCTATTGTAAAACACGTTTTTGCCTATGACTTTAAATTTGACAGAATAATATTTGCAAAAATCTAATTTACTAACAAACAAAAATTGCTAATCCTTAATTGTTATCTTTCACCAACTAAAACTCCCAATAACTTAATAAGACAAGTAATTAATTTTTTGAAACATTTATTAAATGATGCTATTAAAAATAAATTTCAAATTATTCTCATCAGAAACTTAAATGTTAACATAAATTACTTTAATAACTCCCCTCTAAATTTAAACTTCATTAATTCTCTTAATCATTATAATTTATATGATGCCTTTAATGTTTACTTTAAAAAAGACAGATTCTTATACCCATTCTTTGCTAATAAAATATCTTCATCTCAAATTGACTACATTTTTATAATACCTGAATTAATGCTTAATATTCTTGATTGTAAAATTATTCAAGTAGACTTTTCTATCTCTGACCATCATATTGTCTCAACCAAGATAATTAATTCCTTAAAACATTCTGTGTCTATAAGAAAAGCCTAATCAAATCTTCCTTCAATTATAACTTAATGAATGATTTCAAATGGTCTAACTTTAGAGACAATTTTGAAACTATAATTAATTCTAACTCGCTTATGCAGATTTCACATAATACAACTTGATCATAAAGTCTTTTGAACTCATCTTAGGATCTTTTCCAAGATTCTCTCATTTTAGTGGTAAAAAAATGTATTTTGATATACAAAAAATTATCATTTATCTAAAAAACCTATCACAGTATCAAAAATTTATAATGAAATTAAATTGCTTTATTGTATTTCTAAAATGTCAAAAAAGTGTTTTACAGACCTTATAGTTCATCATAAATGAATAAATTTATATTCAAAATTTTTACAGATTGCTTATTCTTCTAGCCTATTTACTATTCCTCTCAACTGTTCTTCTCATTATACATTGATTTGATCTGTTTTTTTTAGATATTAAATTTCTTTTTACTAGTCTTAAAATGAAAGCTGCATTATGAGATGAGAACATGATTTTAAATTCAAAAGTATTCAAGAAGCCTTTGACTCTTATGTAGATGATTTCAGGCACAACCCATTTCAGATAATTGATTCAGTCTTTAATTGAAGAAGAACCACTATTATATTAGATTGATGTATTGATAATTCATCTCCATTTTAAGATCTTTTTTTTGAGAAACCTGATATTAAAAAAGAAATCGCTAGACACTTCTAACAAGTTACTAGCACTATGTACTATTCTAAAGAGATTCTAGAGGACTGGCTTTCTTCTTACTCTCTATTAAATTTGATTGATCCCTAAATTTACAAAGATTTGACTTCTTTACCTCCTGCAGATAAATAGTACAGGATTATTAATCAACTTCCTAATGATAAAACTTCAGAACCATTCAGAATTTTGAACAAAATGTTAAAACATTTAGGACCAATTGCGAAGAAATGCTTATAGCACATTATTTACAGTTGCTTACGAATCTTCTATACTCAACCATTGAAATCTAGCATATATTTACCTGATCTTAAAACTGAAACCATAAAAATATGATTTGAATAATACTCATTTGATTACCTTATTAGAATGCACTAGAAAAGCATTTGTTCGACTACTTAATTTAAGATTTACTGATATTTTTGTCTAATACAACATTCTAAAGGATATAACTTCGCTAGTCTTCCCTTCAAATCCACCTTTGACTCTATATATATTTTGATAATATTAAATAAAACGCTCTTTACAATAATACAAACTTGTAGGCCTTCTTGCAAGATATATCTAAAGCCTATGACTATGTGAACATATTTACTCTCACTGTTATAGATGCCTGCCGAAACCTCCTCAAATAATTTCGTCATACCCTTTTCTATGTTTTTAATATAGTTTCGACAGTTTCGGCTTTCGTCATATCGAATGGGTTTCGTCGTATCCCTTATTATGATTTTAATATATTTTCGTCTAAGTTTCGACTGTTATTAAGGGGTTTTGTCCCTCATCTATACTCACTGTAGCTCTTGCAAGATTACGCATTCTTGTCAAATTCATTCATAATATTTTATAATTATTTCTACCTAGATATAATTAAGTCTTTACCGTCTATAGAAACTCCAAAACATATCTTGTTCACTCAGGGATAGATCAAGGTGAAGTTATATCATCACTTTTGTGATATATCTATTACGATTCACTTTTATGCACTATTAACAATTCTTCACAAAGTTTCAGTATAGAGGTTGAATGGTAATCCAATACTCATTTTTATGCTTCCAATATTTCTCATTTAAAGATTCTAATCTTTGCTTGTATAAATAATACCCTTTGGCTCACTAAATCTAAGGATAATCTGATAAATATTATTTCCATTGCAAACAGTTTCTTCACTTTTAATAATATATATGTTAACTAGTTGAAATCAGAACTCTTCATTAACATTTCACAAAAAGATCCTTTCAATATCTGCTATAATGAAAACATGTGATCCATCGATGCTCTTTCTCCAAAAGCTAATATTAAATATTTGGGTGTATGGATCTCACTCACATCCAACAAAAAGTTTATTTACAATCAAATACATAATGAAATCAAGAAAGCCATTATTATTATGAAGCATAAACGTATCATAGATTCATAACTGATTTATATTTTTAATATAATTCTTCTCCCAAGACTCGAATATAAGTCTTAATTTATATTGCTATCTGAAACATAATGTAAAAGCTTTGTTGCTACTTATTTAGCTTTTGTTAAAAGGAAACTAAAACTTTTTAAGTACACTCTGATGGATTTATTCCACTCGCATTATTTTTACAATTTAACTTTACTGTATCAAAGACTTCTACAAATTTTAGCAATGTTCTTTTACAAATATCTAATGAATCAAACATATTTGAAAAATCCTTTTATTTACGAACTTTTCAACTTCACAAAAAGAGTGGCTCTTTAAAAATCCTCTTTTTTATTGGCTGTTCTCAAAAACGTTAAGATTAGACAATTAACTCTCAACCCTTTTCTGTGTTTTCAATCAAATAAATCTCAAGCTCAATGTGCCACCAGCTTTGTTTAATAAAATATCACAAGGGAACTTATCAATTTTAAAATTTATTTCTAATGTTTACAAGAAACATGTTTCTAGTTTAAAGAAATTTTTAATAATTTTCATGAAACAGTTAACCAACTATTAAGAAAACTATATATTTATTTTTTATGACCTATATACTATTACTCATCTGATCTCATGTAGATTTTGTACTTCCAGATGGTTTACAGCTTTAGAACTTTATCTTAATCCTAATTAGGATAGAAGATTGTCACCTATCAACACTTTTAGACACAAGTACTATTATAGTTACTTTATCAAATGACCTACTTCTTCACATTAGACTACCGATATTGCAGTTAGATAGCATTTCTCATCCAACTCTTTTATCCTAGGAATAATCATAAGAATTGATCAAAATTCTATTCATTTAATGCATTATATATCTCTAATTGGACCTGAAAACTTTATAGTCTTAAATCCTTATGGGCTCTGCCAACTTCATTAGGATTCTGCTATCAAAATTAAAAGACATTATGAAAATTATTTTTTCATACACTCTCTCGACCTTTATGCAAAAATAATAATCACATTTAAAAATAATCATTGTAATTGAATACACAGTATTCTGTCTTATGATGCTCTTTACGAGCTTACCTTAACTTGTTTTTGGCAAATAATAATCAGTGTTTTTGCAACACCTAGACAATTTTCTCTACAAACTTTTGTAAATTTTTTCAACAAATACTTATCGCTTTCTTATAATTCTCAATTACTGACTTTCTCTTACTCTTTTACATCTTCTTCTATTTTAGAATTTTATACAGATGAATCCCTAAAAGATGTGGATTTCTCTTTGATAAGAATGGGTCTCACCTAGCTTCAAACTTACCAAAATTCACCAATGATTTCCTTCTCCTCTGCCTTTGTATCTTCATTCCCTTTCTCTTCTGTACCTGAGTTTATAGCCATTTTTACTGCTTTACTTACAACTCTCCATTTTATAATGTCACTATTTTCACTAACTCAGCTATGATTATATCTCAGTTTAATCATTTCAAATTCCTTTTATTAAAAGCCTCCACTATTTGACCTGCTCTCAAAATCAATAATTATGTGTATTGGTCCTGTCTTTTCAAAGTAATATACACTCACAATCTCACTGTTAACATGATTAAAGTTAAAGCGCATACTAATAATATCTTCAACAATAAAAGTTAATCTCTAGCTAAGTTTTATTTAGAAACTACCACTCTTCAGCTTTATACAACTAATGTCCTTGATGCTATTTTACGTATAATAATGTTATATTTATTAGACAATTTTGCAAAGAATTATTTTGTGAACGCTTATCTCTGATTTACTTAGACTTCATATCCTATCAAAGCACTCATGACTTTACTAAATCAACTGGTTCGCTATCTCCTTCATACTCAATAAAAATATAGTATTATAATCCACATCATATACTACTTCTTTCATTAGAAGAATGAAATATTAGCTACCTTTTAAAATGTTGCCAACCTTCAAAATTCTTAAATTACAATATCTATTTCTTTATGACCCCTCACTTCTATGTCTACGATGTGATGCCACTGATAAAAACTTTTATCACATATCGATGTGTTTTACTATCAATTACAAAATGAAGAAAATTATTTAATAATCCAAATTTTATTTAAAAGATATTACTAATGCACATGATTATAAAATTGATTAGTTAAATTATTGGTTGCTTGATACTTACAATACCGTTGAGTTTTTTACCCTTTTCAGAGGAATCATCCTGACTTTTCTTTTTAAATTTTCCTTTAAAAACTCTCTTTCTAGCAATTAGCTTTAACTGCTTATTGTTTTTTCATGTATCAGATTTTTGAACTTAATAAAAATGTTTAACGTAACTATTGTTAACTTATTCATGACTTTAAAAAGTTTCTCAACATTACCTTTGACTCTAAAACTGCCAACTTTATTACTTTAGGTTATAATCTTTTATCTAACCCTTCTATTCATTCTTTTAGCTCTCCTTCTATATCATTTATGATATAGATGGAATCTCATTAGTCAAATTTTTAGTGCAGTAGTGATCTCGCCCCTTTTACTTTACTTCATTTTCTTACTCAAAAGGTGATTTTCTTAGCTTAAGTTAGATTTTGATTTTGGAAAAGTGCAGGGTCAGTCTTTTATAATTCTCGTCTTAGATTATTTCTTTACGAAATTTTTGTAATTTCTTTTAATTTGTACTTTATTTTATATATTTTACTTTCATAATAATAATATTACAAAACTATTACATTTTAAAAAAAAATCATGTAAAACGAGAATAACTAGTCTTACCTTTTCAATATAATTGCACAAAATCATCTGAATATTTGCCTTATTAAAGTCAAAGTACATTTAGATAACATTTATAATAACAAGGTCAATGCTCTAGCCAGAAACTGTAATCTCTCTTTAGTCTTATAACTACTCATGTCTAATTCACGTAAAGCATTTATGGTCTTCCACAACTTCTATGTTTCTATTCCCATACGTCAATTCATAAAAGGAATATATAAAGAGTCTTCAATCTTCAACTTAAGCAATCTGGAAGTTTTCTCAAAAAATATTATAATAGTCCACCCTTATTGGATTGCTACTTCTCTTTCATTCAATGATAATATAACTTCAGACAGTGTTGTTATAAGACATTGATAGGATACTGATGGAACGCTGATGGAATATAGATGGGATAGATAGGACATTTGAGACATAGTGTAGGACAGGTTGGGACATATAGCTGGAATAACAAATCTCTAAGACATCAAAAATATACATCACTGGCTTCAGGATGTACATCATATATAATCTTAGCTATTAGAAAAGTAAAATATCTACGTATGTTAAAAATGCTTCTTATCTTAGAAATTTTAAAAGTTAGCTATCTGATATTTTAATCTTCATCACTTTTATATCCTCAATGTGATGCAGTAGATAAAGATTTCTATCACATTTGGATGTATTTCATAGTAAACTATGATATAAAAAATATTATAATCCAGTCAAAGATTACTTAAAGTTCCTCACCAATATAACTAATATTGAAATTAAGCAATTATTTTATTGGTAGCTTTGCATTTATAACTCAATCTCCTATTTTATACTCATCAAAGAAATTGTCTCCTTATAACTTTACATTTTGTCTATAATAAATTCAATTCAATTAAATTGACCAATGTCGCTTATTCTTTATTCATGTATCTTATTTATGAACTAACTTAACACATTTAGACAGACAGATGCATTATACAAAAAGCACTTGAAAATTCTGTAAATATTTTCATAAAAGATAGATGAAATAACTTTGTAATATCTGGTTACAATCTATTCTCATAATTTATCTCTATCAATTTTAGATCAAATTCTATCACTACTATGGTATAGCTAGGATCATACTAGTCAAATTTTTAGTGTAATAGTAACCATACTTTCCTTTCTTTAGTTCATTTATTTTCCTGAAAAGTAATATATTTGGCCTAGCTTAGATTTAATTTTGGGATAGTACAAGGTCAATTTTCTTTAAAATAGCTTTTAGACGAGATTTTTGCTTTTTTTTGTGATTTGTATATTATTTTTATTTTTAGTTTATCTATAAATGTATAAATAGTTTACTTTTATCATAATAAAAACTTAGCTAAATTATCGCACTTTAAAAAAATCATATAAAATGAGGATAAAGATCAGTGTTTTTAGTTTAGTTAGTAATAACTGAGCTCCTATTGTAAGTTATACTATGATAGCTACAGGTTTAGGTCTCAGTCGAGATATAAAACTAGATAATTTTATAAGAATTTCATATGTAACTGAATACATAGATATATGCATTAATATGCATTAAAAACTTGTCGATCGATATATCAGTTGACATTAATTATACTTAAATACTATATTTAAAGAATAAGTAAATGCAAATAAAATCAGAGATTGATAGAAACTTGGCTTTCACTAATAGGCCTATAATAGATATTGTTTTACATCTTTAACTTCAGAGACCCTTACATAAGTAAGAAAGTGGTTAACCAGTAATTAGTAGATTAGGTATTACTTACAGGTAGCTATGATGATAATAGATTGCATTATACTGCTGCAGCACTATCTAATTAAGCTATTATTAAGGTTAGAGGCTGAATTCAATTTCTAAGTGAATTTAATAATATAGGTACGACAACACTTACCTTTCTAAGATTCTATAAAAGATGATAATATTTAAGTCTTCCCAGTTATGTGTTAATATTTTGATACTGAGTAGAAGTAATAGTGATCCAGATTTGGTATTGATAAACACAGAAAAATAAGTGACATAAGTACTGTGGCTAAAAGTGATTACTCTATCCAAATTTAACAGTGATTCTGAGATTTAGGAATCCTGAGGTTTGTTATTAGGGATATTAACCTAAGTGGCAAACTTTAGTCTAGTATTTATAAACAGGTTCTAGTTAGACTTTGAGTCTAGTCATGACTTTGAGGATCCTTAGATGAGTCGAGATTTATATCTCAATAGTACTATCACTAATAGGTTTTTTAGTATCAGATACTGTAACTTTTAAAAAAAAATCATGTAAAATGAGGATCATAATCCATATACCTTAGTAATAAATTAATAAAAGTTATTATGCATAATTTAGTTCTTAGTAAAGAATAATAAGTTTGCCTTAATTCTTAGTAAATTTATTAAATTATAAATAATAAAACTTGGAAATTATAAAAATAAATAGAAAATGTCTTTTTAATAATATACTTATATCATGATTATAGTATTGAAAACCTCTTTGATATATTAAAGTTAATATCAAGAACCAACCTGTTGTAATATGAAAATAGAAATTTATTGATAAACTGAAAATAAAGGAAACTCTAACGAATTGAAGTGATTCTAAGAAATTAATGAATAATATAAATTATGAGAAAATAATCAAATGGAAGGTCAGACAATAAGAAAAACTAATAGAAAGAAATAATAATGATTAAGAGTTCAGGAAGATTGGAAAAATAAAATTAAAATGAATACATGAAAATTAAGGATGATAATAGAAAAATTATGCGATATTACTGATTAGAAAAGAATATAAGAATAATGAAGAAAGAATAACTGAAGATTTGGATTCTACTAATAATGATAAAACAATTGAATGAAGAGTTTAACAATGAGAAATCAATAAAAGGAAGAAGATGAAATGAAAATACTAAAAGTGAAACTGTAGGAAATTGAAAAAAGATGAAAGGAAAGAATCAGCTAAATTAGAATAAATAGAATAAATGAAAATTAAATTCTTAGATAAATAAAATAATTTGTAAAACAAATTCTCTTGAAAACAAGTAACAGAAATAGTTCAGGAAGGTACAGCTCTTGTTAAAGCTATCGAACTCATAAAATATCATAAATTTATAAATCACAAGTTTTAACGCTTATACTATATATAATTATAATATCATATATATATATCATTTTGCTATTTCTTAATATATTTTAATAAAATTCAATTTATAATAAAATTTTGGAATTATATTCTACTTTTTCAAATATAGTTTTTAACTCTAATTTTATACAAAAAAATCTAATTATAAAGATATAATTCTATATGTATAATAATCAGCTTTTATTAAATCTATTTTACATAATTTACATTTAAAATGTAAATCATCATATGGGTTCTTTGCAATAGAAAGGAAGAAAACTACCAAAAAAATTTTTTTTGAATTAATGTTAAATCTGAACTTATTTTATTAAAAAAATAATATTTAGCTTATA
>CAJVPQ010001115.1:0-20276 GCA_910591825.1 Funneliformis caledonium
GCTGTATTGACTTGGAGTCTCTGAAGCGTAATCTCTGAAATATCTTTGAGTTATCTTTGTGTTTATTTTGTGTTTACATCACGTGATTTATATTGAGAATAATTCTTCGACGTTATTGTGAATCCTCACCCATGATCCCTTGAGTAATTGTCTTAGTTTTATTTATCCCTTTTGAGATTTTATTTGAAGCCACGAAACCATCGTGACAACGTATTACTGTATGCATCACATATTTTTACATTATATATCTGTGTCTCATTTGTTATATATCACATGTTATAAAAATCTCAAAATTAAAATTTACCAGATGATCTATAAATAATAAAATTAGCTGTAATAGTTTTAGAACAATTTATTAAAAATAACTTCTTTTATTAATTTTTCTTTTTAATACAAAAATCCTTTAAATGTTTATTTTATATATATATAATAGAAACAGATAATTCAAATAATTGTAGATATTAATGTCTCTTATATCAACTTTTAAAGTCAATACTTACATACATAATGTGTAATGACATAAAAAATTATACTTCATTTGTTTGAGATATCACTTGCTTTTACACAATTTTACCATCTTTCAAACATACATATATTTATACATCATCAAATTTTTTATTATGCCAAAAATGAACAACATTAAATCTTTGAATTTTCTATTCTTCAGATTGATATATAGGATTCTCTGCCTTACAATATTTATTATCATAGGTAAAATACACAATCCAAATTGCAGTAACAGCTAGGTTATTAAAGCATGATTAAAATGTTTTCTAAGTTTGATTGATTAACTATAGTTATAAACTCAAATATAATAACTTCTTCATTATTATTGATTACAATGTTAACATAATAATGTATATAGCTTCCATCCTGACCAACTCCTGTCAAGTATCATTGTTTAGTAACAGTATATTAAACAAGTCAGTTTCTCAAGATCCTTATTAATTTCTAATCATAAATGCCTTTTTTAGGAACTTTCATCCTACTTTCATCATTAACAGATACAATTACTTTCTTAAAATAACATAAAGGTGCCAGATGAATGAGATTCACATCAAAAAAAGTAACAACTATTTGAAGTATCTTAAGAATATCAAGTTTCTGATATTTATTAAGAGGAATCTCATTTTAAGATGCATATGAAAATAATTCTGCAAGAATATCTATTTTAATGTGTGTATCAACCATAGAAGAAGATAGTTTGATCATTTTTAAGAAGCTATTAAAAGGCATCAAGACACCTTCTGCTGCTAAGAATACTACTAATCGACTATGACTATCAGAAACTTCTGTAAATTCTATAGCATCAAGAAGAAATTTACAGAGATACTTTACAGCTTCCATAAATTGAACTTTTTGGGGTTATTAATCATTTTATAAAATATTCTATACCTCCTTATTTCTTGTGGTAATATCCTAAGTTTAAACCTTTGCCAACATTGGTAAGTAATACATTATCTTCCATTAAAGTCAACTGGTTGTAGTTTTTCATCAATAGCACGTTCACAAAGGCAAGTAAATCCTGCATGTCTTTAATAAAATTAACAGAAATATCAAATTTCTCTTAGTATATATTTTAAAAAAAGATATCATAAAGGATTATGCTTACCCATTTGTTAAAGTATAGACATCTTTGATCACCAAAGGATCAATATCAAGGTCTCTATTATTTGCAAATTCTTCAAATAAAGTATTGATTTATTTAAATAGCAAATTTGGATTTTGATATTGCTCTACAATATTAAAGGAGACATATAGGGATTATTTGTATCCAAATAAAGTATACTAAATGTCTCAATAGCAATTACTGAATGAATAGGTCAGTTTTATTGTTATTTAAGATTCTAAAATGTTATCTTTAATTTTTTCATTTAACCAATATAGTTTATCAAATTCATCAATAAATAAAATCATAGAATTGGATCATTCTTTGAAAAGTTTCAGAAATTTATTCTAAGAAGTTTGTAAAAGGCTATACAAGTCTTACACTATTGCCAAGCAATATTATAATTAGCAAAAAGCAGTATTTTAGGATGTAAATAAATATATATTAATGAACTTACTATACGTATAAATAGGAATTTTTATTTAACTGTTCCATAATTCAATACACAGAAATTATTTACCTGAGACTCTCACACTATATAGCATTAAAAAAAACATTCAATAATTTTCTTAAGAAGTGGCGAATTCTATTTAACAGGATCAGTGAAGTACTGCTTTTTTCTCTCTATTGCTGTTACTGCTTCATTTGCTTTTCATTTTTTTAAAACCTAAAAAATATGTAGAAATGAAAAATATGAAAAAAAAACAAAATACTTTAAATAAAAGTTAGCATAATTTGTACTTGAACTCTTCAAATTCAATTTTTCATTTCCCTTCATGAATTTGATAATACACAATAAGAAATTGAAAAGCATAGGTCAGTTAAAGTTATTAAAAAGTATATTAAATAAATAAATAAATAAAATGGAATAAACAAAAAATAATTTTTTTTTTTTAATGCAATTTGTTTATTACTTTTACCTTTATTGAACTTACTTAGTTTGTTTTGTAACAACTTAACCTATTCCTCTCAACCATCTATCTTCTTCTCCAACTTCTCTTTTTCTTCTTTTAACTCCTTTACCATCTCCTTCCACTCTTTCTTCTATCTATCATCCTCATATTCTCTTCTAATCAACTTAATCTTTAATGTTTTTAGTCACTTTCTGTCATCTTCTCCTTCTTTGAACTTTTTCAACTCTACTTTTACTTCTTTATACTCTCTTTCTGCTTTTTCTTTATCTTTTTTTATTTTGTCAATAATTGTCATTTTATAAATAAAAAAATTTTAAATTAATTTTTTAAAAAAATTTTTTTTATTGATTTAGATCGTAATTATTACAATTAGGGATGAGAATGATTGATTACCCTAGCATTACCTTAAAAAAACACTATAATATAGTAAAGCTACAGTTTATTTATGTGATATCATATATAATCAAATTTTGTGATGCATAGATTTAATAACATAATTATTTATTTTTTTTAAAGAACTTGAACTAAAATTTTCAATACAAATAATAAATATCAAATTTTAATGGTAATTTTCTATATTTTTATTTAATTTTATATTTTATATTTATTAATATTATATTGTATTTATAAGAAATAGAAATTATAAGTAAAAGTAAAAAATATTCAGGATGTTAACAGACCTGTTCAATTGAATTATTTTCAGGTTTAAATAAAACTTACAGCACATATTCAATATGTTGAAACCAGAAAAAGGCAATTCATAATAATCAGAAGTGGAAAAGAAAAGAAATTGAATACCAAATTATTGATTTGATTGAATATGACGAATTTATTGATAAATATTTATCTATTTTAAAGAATTTAAAGATAGAGACGAAAAAAATAAAGAAAATGATCTTGATTTTAAAAAGACTCTTAATATAATAATGTTAAATGATAACTTATTCAAGAATATTGCAGAAGGTATAATAGAAAAAATAAGTGATACAGATAATTTCAATTGGAGATATGTTTAAATTCAGTGTTTTGTTCATGATATATTAATACTTATATGCTTATTAATTAAATAAATATAGATTTCATAATGAGCGATATAATGTAAAAAATAATTAAGAAGTTAGTTTTCAGTATAAATGCTCTCAAAAATCTAATTGTACAAAAAAACCTGAAAATATTTTAATCCTGAAAAGTAATGTGACACTCCTTTTATGAAATGATTTGATTGTTATAAAGAAATTAATATTGACATTAACCTTGAAATGAAGATAGTATCAGTAAATATTATTCATAAAATATTGCATGAATAACCTAAGAAAATTAGCATACCTAAATGTATAAAAGACTTTATTAGTAAAATATTGATTTATTACTAAAAGATATCTATACACGTCTTGTGAAAAATGGTTTAGATCAGAAATTTGCTAAAATCAAATTTATTTTTGATGAAGTAAATTAGGAAAAACTAGGTACAAAAAGAGATTCTAATGCCTTTATATTAGCCAAGGCTTTATTAGAGAAATATAATTACACAAAAATACTAGATATTAACTCATTAGTACAAGCTATTGCTTTGAAACAGGATTACATTAAATGCTAATTGAAAATAATATCTTAATTAAGGAACTTGAAATTAATGTTACATGTAAGTTGTATATTATAAAATAAATAATTTTTTTCGTTAATTTACATTTTATATATATAAATAACATTAAATTATTTTAAAATAGATAACACAAACAATTTGCGTTTTAAATTATATAACTTACATTCTGAAGTGGATGGAACTGGTTTTTCTTTAGCTTACTTATTTCTAGAACATAATGGAAAGTATGATGATGCCATTAGAACTGAAATAATTATAAAATTTGTATTATAACTCAAAGAAAAAGGATTAGATCCTGAATTTATTTTAACAGATAAAGACTAGACACAAATTAAAGCATGTCATTCAACTTGCCAAATGCTAAAATTCAGCTTTATTATTGGCATATAAATAGAGCTATAACAAAGCGCCTATAGTTAAATTAAATAGTCACATAAAATACTTATAATGGATATACTGCGAAGCGAATATTTTTCTTTATAAACCCTAAATTTTACTAACTTTTAATAATGCTACGAAATACAAAATTCTATCTAAAAGAATTACGAAAATCTTGCTAGAATCTAATGAATATTCACCTTCATCAACATATTCTAATTCCTAATAAAAATGAAATGCAAGAATCTAATAAAAAAATTTGAACAAATGCAGTATATAAAATGTATAGCTTTTGCTTTCAAAATAATTTACCTTGGCTTTGGAATTATATGTAAAAAGAATGGTATTCTAATAGTCATTGGTATCTTTGAATAAGAGTTAGAAATAATTCTAAAATTTCTATATTAAAAATAACAATGTTTGTAAAGACCCATTGGAAAGTTTTAAAACATGATTTTTTGTATAAATTTTTCTGCCTAAGACTTGATTTAATGATTTATATTATTATTAATAAAAAAGTAATTGTATATCAAAAGAGAAAATTTGAACAAATAATGATAGAAAGAGAAAAGCCAGACTAGAAATCTACCTTTAAAAAAGAATAAAAATTACTTGTAAAATAGCAATTAAGTACTGAACAATATTTTACAGTTATGTGTAACTGAATATGTAGATGCTAATACTTTTTAACAAGCCATTTCTTTTATATAAACATTTGGTTAAATAAAAAGGAAAGGTGAATTTGAATTTTTTCAATACAATAACTCAAAATAATTCATATCCTTTTATTTTTAAATCTAAAGAATTAAGATTCTTTGGAAAGTGATAATAATAGTAAATATAAAGAATGTGAATGTGAAGATTTATATAACAAATTAATTACAATTACTAAAAATATACTTTAAATATTAAAGGAACAAAGAGATATTGAAAATCTGAAATAGGGTAAAAGTATTGAAAAAAATTTTAATTCAATTATTAAGATGCAAGAGAAAATTAAGTCATTAACTTAGAAAAGACATATTCATAATACGAGATATTTAAAATAAATTTATTATTATTTTATTAAAAAAAGTATAATAAAATAAACTTTAAAATAAAATCTTAAAAAATCATAAATTCAATACTCTTTTATTTGAAAATTTGCATGAAAAAGTAGAAAAATAGATAATTAATTAAGTTTAAAAAAATAATTTTTAAATTTTTGAAAAAATTGTAAAAAAAAAACTTTATCAAAAAAAAATTTTTTCAGTGATTACATATAAACAAACTGTGACTTTGCTATATTATAATGCTTTTTAAGAAGATAACGCTAGAATAGTTAAAACAATTCGATCTAGATTAAAAAACTATTAATCTAGTTATAGGACTAAATTATTTTTAGGATAAATCAATAAGACTAATCATAATATCAGTCTTTTTTAATAGTTTATAAAAGATGGTCTTATCATCTTATTGATCGATTACCCCTAACCTTATATAACTACCAAATTGGCATTTCTCATTTAATGTATTCTAATCCTAACTGCCTCTTAGTGCTGAATTGAGAAGGCTTAGAAAAAAAGAATTCTAAAAAAAGTTATGAATCCTTAGTCAAAATCACTTAAGCTAAGTTTTTAGTAGTAGATATTTTAACTTATGAACTTAATGGCTTAGAAGAAGTAGTTAATTTAAGTATTAAGTATCAAGATGATAAAAAAAGTCTAGTAAAAACCTGAAAAAGAAATAGACATATTTTTACATATTATATTTAAGCATTTTTAAATTATATAAATGATTACATCCTGAAATAGTTAAAGCATACCTTTGTTTAAAAAGTTGGATTCAAAATAGAATTAAATATGGAAATTGAAATAAAAAGTGAAGGATCAGAAAGTGAAATTATAGTAGTTGAAGATAATTAGTATGAATAGAATATATATCAATATATAGAGTAATAGCAATTTTGAAATTTAAATATTTTTTTGTGACATATTTGTTAAAATTTTTTTATTAGAGTAATGGTCTAAAAAACTAGTCTAAATTAAAAGACTGATGATCTTATAAGACTATTAGTCTTAGTTTCAATCTAATTTTTTTTAAAGATTGCTAAAGATCAGATCAAATCAAACTGAATCAGACTGTTCCTAATCCTAGTTATAATTAATTGTTTCTATAAATAATTTAGACCAATAATAAATTAGTGAGTACATAACTTGGAATTTATTTAAAATTTTTATTTTAATTTAATTAATAATAGAAAAATACATAAATAAATAATTTATAAATAATATAAGTTAAAGAATTGTCAGAGCACTTATTTAGGAAGAAAATACTCAGACCCAAAGCAGGGACTATAATTTTTTGCGGTAATAAATAATCAATTCCATCTGTGATAAAGATAATTCTACGATTTAGCCAGAATTATATAAAATCAGGTAGCATTATGATCACTAATCTCTGGCCAAAATAGTGTTAACTAGCATTATTATGGTTATACGTTCTAATCTAGGCTAAAAATTTAGAAATTATCACCATTTTTATATGCCTATTCTGTGATTTTTTGCAAAATTCTATGAATGCAGAAAATCATCGTCCTTAACTCAAAGCTATTTGTAAGTATTATCTATTCTTTAGGCACTCTGACAAAAATTTAACTTTCACTATTACTACTACTATTATTATTGTATTTTCTTTACTTTTATTATTTTCATCAACTTTACTTTATTTTTTTCTTTTTAACCTACTTCTGAATTGTTTTTCTAAGATTTGTTTTTCGTTAATAGAAATTTTTATTGTGAAAATAATAACACTTATTTCTTTTTCAAGTAATTCATAAATTTAATAGTTATTTCATTAAAAAATTTAGATTTATTTCAATCTTTTTATCAAATAATTGTTTGAAATCTTTTTATAGATTTTTTTATTTCTTGTGAATATTTATTTTTATCACTAATAAGATTGTTTATTTTATTTTTGAATTAGCTTTTTCTTGATTCAATTTTATTAATTATTTGATCGATTTTTTGATTTATAATATAGAACTGATTTTGATAAGTTTTATAATAAAGTAAGAAATTAAGCAAGAGTCTAATTAATGATCCACAAACAAGTTCATAGTTAAAAGTAAGCATTTTTTAAATGTTATTATGAATGAAAAAATATTGTAAATATTTTATTGTTTATTATTATTATTTAATAGTTTTTTGAGCCAAAAAATAAAATTATAATTGTTAGAAGTTATTATTTGAATATTTTTTTACCTAAAAATAAATGAACTGGTAATACTTTTATAACATTTTAATACAAATAGGAAAGTTATTTAACTTATTTCAATATCAATAAAAAAAAACAAAGATTTATATTTTTGAATGTAAAGTTTGTTCAAAATTTTTTTTATTGATAAACAATGCAACATGATAATCATTGATTACATTTACATAAAAAAGTTTCTTTATATATAGTAAAAAATAAGATAAATCAATATTATAACAATTAGACTATTTTTCTTTTAAAGATTTTGCTTTTTGTTAAGTAATAATACAACTTCATGATGCTTTCTTTTCTTAATATTTATTAACTTTCTTTCTTCTTAGTAAATTTCATAAATAATCCTTTCTTTTCTTAGATAAGCTTTCAGTATCTGAGTATCATTTATTTTGAAAATGTAAAAAGTGATTTTCTCATCTTGTTCTTTCTTTAAAATACTTTTAATAGTATTGTAAATTTTTGAGTTTTATGGTAGACCTGATATAAATTAATTTTATATTAACTATTTTTGTATAGGGATAGTTTTATATATCACTTAATATTAAGGAAAAAATAAAGATAACAAACAAATAAGAAATTTTAATAATCATATTACAAATTTAGATCTCTAAAATTCTTGGTAATACCAATGTTCACTTTGTCTGATTTTGTTGCAGCATGCCCCATTTAATTATAGCCAAAATAATCTGAATTTTGGTTATCAAAATATATATTTTTATTATTACTTTTAATTTTTTATTAATTATAATTATAATATATGTTTTTATATAAGGATTTAAAATATTATTCATAAAGTAATTTAGATATTGATTAATTTTATATAAAAAATTATCTTTTATAAAGATTTTTCTTATAATAATTTCATATTTATAAAACTTATTATTTGATATTATTTATTAAAAATATAAAAATATCTTATGTTTTTTTTTATTATATTGTAATAGTTTTAACTTCTATATTTTTAGATTAAAAAATCTTCATTTAAAATTAGAATAGATATACAATCTTAATAATATATAATTTTTATTATCCTAATACCTATATTATTTTATATATCAATTTTTTTTAAAGAATAATATCACTAGTTTATTTAATATTTGAATCATTTTTTTGATTTTTTTTTATTAAAAAATAATAGAAAGAAATAATAAATAGAATTATTTTAATTATAAATAAATATAAATAATATTATAAAATTGATTTTAAAAGTATAATTAAAAAGATTTTAAATGCAAATATTATTGATAATCATTACTAATATCATATAATTTATGATTTTTTTATTTATTATTTACAATTCATGATAAATATCTAAAATTTATTATAACAAATAAAAATATTGCAAATTTTATTTTATTAGTTTCATATTTATGCTATAGTAAATTATAATACATAATAAAAAAATTTAATAATTAATTGTATTATAATAAAAGGATACTAATTTAAAAGAACTAATATAATGTGATATATGTGATCAGAAGTTATATTTACTGCATTATGTTAGATAATAAAAATGTCAGAATTTTCTTTTATATTATTAATCAACGTATATTATTAATTATCTTATATTAGTAATCAATTATTATTTTAATTATTTACTAGTAAATACCTGTTATATATATCAACAGCTGTCAACAATTTAAATGTAATAAGTTTATTGTAAAAAATATAATTTCTAGCATATCACATAACATTATATAAATATCTAAAGATAGAATCTTCTATGACTGATTCTGAAACTCAAATGTAAAAGTATTGAATTTGATTCTCCTAGTAGTCCTGTCTTAACCCTCTTTTGATTTTATTGTAAAAACAATTGTTATTTATATAGTTATCAATAAGAGATCAACTTAATATCACAAGAAGAATTAAATTCAAACTCAAATTTAACTAAAAATAAAATTTCCTTTTTTTTAGTTTATATAACATTTTACAGCTATATAATTAATTTATATCAGGTAATCTAAATATAACACCTCATGATTAGCAATGTTTTTAAATATATAGATATTAGTAAATTTAAATATAAATAGAATAGCCTTAGGATTTTATTAGAGACAAGCAATTATAGATAAGTTCAAAATAATTTTACAAAGTTTCTCAGAATTCAATTAATCTTTAATACAAATAAGATAAATACTAATAACTCTTATATATTAATAAATAAAATTATATCAAATTTTTTATTTCTTAATAAATTCTAATTATTTATTTTTAATATACGCTATTATTTAAAATTGAAATTTATTTGTAAACCCTTATTAAAGCTTCTTCTGAAATATTAATTAAAGCTAAATCTTTTATTATCTTATATTAATATTATTTTTTAATCATTAATATTGTAAAATAATAGTATTCGCTAAATTAAAAAAATATTTTGATTAATATTATCTCATTTCTATTGAATTATACCTTAAAAATAAAAATAGTCTATAAATTCTCAATGATACTTAAAGTCAAGTAAATTTGCAGACTAATTGATTACTAAACATTATTTGTTATAAATATTAATGAGTGTATTCTACTATATAGATTGATATATTATCTTATTATAACATTACTTTTAACTAACACTATAAGTATTAGGAACTAATTGAGATTAAAAAATTTTATAATATTTATTTTTCCTATAAATAATTCAATTTTAATTAATTCTAGATAATAAAATACATCTCAAATATACTTTATATAAATGTTTTACTATAGAATATGATAAACATGTATTACTAGCTTTATAATATACTAGTTGAGTATTGTTAAATATTTGAAACATACTTTTATCTTAAAAATTATATGAGACCAAACACCTTGGTTATATCTTAAAGCCTATTAAAGACATATTTTAATATAATTTAGTTTAAAGAGAGAAATTGCTCATAGCCTACAAACTACATATAGTACATGAAAAAAATAATGAGAATAAAAATTTTTATGCTGAAAAACTCCTGTAATAAACATTTATTTGACAAATAATTTTATTGATTGCACAATAAACATACTTATAAATGTTGATCATTTTTGTTTATGTGTTTATTTATGATTAATTATGATTTATCACTAACAATATAATATACAGTTCTTTTGCATAACATTGTACAATAATAGCAATATTATGGAAAAATAATATTCACAGTGCTAAAGTTTTACACTCTTTAACCTTCATTCCACTTTCTACAATCTATAAATATATAAAAAACTTAAAAAAAATATTTCATTAGAGCCTTTATCTCATCCAAGAAGACTAAAATGACTTTTTCCTAAAAATGTCATTATCTTGAAAAACTTTTTTTAGTAAACAAATTTTTTACCTGTTCTGAGTTGGCAAACATTTTAAATAAAAACATCCTAATATTAATATAAGCAAAAGAACTATGCTCAATAAACTTTACAGACTTAATTATATTAGTACAGTTCTAAAAATAATTCTATTACTTACAGATTTCCATAAGCAACGTCATGTTAAATTTACTATAAAATATCAAAGGTAAAACTGGAATAAAATCATCTTTTCAGATGAATTCACACTTCAAATATTTCAAAACACCAAAAGTATTTATAAAGCTGACATACAATTACCAATAAACCAATATTGTTTATTTTTCATATTCTAAACATTTTAAGACTGTTCTATACTATGTCCTAAGCTGTCCCACATTATGTTCCAATTGTTCTAAGCTCATCTGAGACATGTTCCAGCACAACACTGCAATAAACCTATGGTTAAGCATCCTTATAAAGTCCATATGTAGAATGCTTTTTCAAAAAAGGTTAAATTGTATTTTTTCTTTTTACTGAAATAATGGATGGTGCATTATATTAAAAAATTCTTAATAAAAATCTTTTTAATAATGTAAACTTTATGAGTTATTATTAGGTATTCTAACAGAATAACAATTTGAAATATATGGCTAAGGATATCAAAAAACTTCTTTCAGATCATTATTTTAGATAACTGGACTGGCTATTAAACAATCCTGATATCAATCCTATAGAGAATTTATGACACATATTAAAAAAGCATGTAAAAAGAAAGGTTAATAAATTAGTCTTAAAAAAATCAATTACTAAAATATCTTTCAAAATATTATTCGTAAAAAGTGAGAAGGAATCGAATCAGAAATCTTTATTAATCTAATCAAAAGTATGCTATTAAGATTAGAGCAAATAATTAAGAGTAATGATAATATGATAAATTATTAATTGAGCTTAATCAAACTTTTTTATAATATAATAAAATATTTATATTTAAATTTTTATGAATTTTCAATAAATATTCATTATATGATAAACAAAAATGTCATTCTTATTATTATCTTACGTACTATAATTAAGTTTATTTTTAAGGATATATTAGACAATTCAAGTTAATACATTAAGTTATTATTATTAAAGATAAAATTATTTATTATTAACTTAGAATAGTCAACTAATATATTAACATTTATTAGAAATAAAATAAAAAGATGATCAGGATAAGATAAATATTCAAAATTTATAGTTTTTTTAATTGTTTGATAATATCATATACAGTAGAGCTCGAATAACTAATTATTTTAATTATTTTAAAGAATTTTTATATATTTTTAATCCATAATTTCTTTATAGCTAAATGTTATAAGAATAAAAATTAAAAAATATATTTATATAATAAATACTTCATATTATAGTAGATATAAAAGAAAAATCATAATTTTTAGAAAATTTTCATTTTGATAAAAAATAATAATAATAAATTAAATGCCAAAGCTATATGTATTTGTTGCAGTTAAAATATTAGGGATTTAGCTGCTACATAAGTAAAACTTGAGCACTTTATTTTTAATAAAGTAAGACTTGTTAAAACTATCTTACAAATTATAAGGATCTCAAAAATTCTTATAATAAAGATGAAATTGCTGAAATTTTATCCTGTCTTGTTCCTAAAAACTTTTAAAAAAAAGCAAAAACTTAAATGAAGATAAAAATTTATTTAAAATTATATTTATTAATTACCTTTACTAATTAATTATTAATGTATTTATTTAGCTATATTTGATGAAAAAGAGGAAGAAAAAAAAGAAAGAGAAGAGGATCTAACAAAAAAAAAAGAAATTCTTTTTTAATTATATTATTTACTTTCAGTTTTAAGATAATAATTGATCACATTATATTGTGTTTAGCTTATATCTATTAATGATAGACCAACATTTAAATTTTTACTCCTTCGTACAATTATCTCTAATAGATTATTATTTACTTTTTTAAAAAATAAAGATATACAAGCTGTTTTCAATTTTATTTTATTAGGGCTTAATTTACCAAATCGTAAAGTAATTAATGGTAGAGTTTTAAAAAAATGTGCTAATACTTTAAAAAAAATATTATAAATGTTGCAAAAAAGAAATTAATAATATTATCACAATATTTAATAGATAGATCAACATTAAGGCAAAACATATTTGAAGAGTTATTTTATTAATATCACGAGGTCAATCTCTTTTTAAAGTAAAAATGTAATCCAATATATTAAAATTTTAATAGTTGAAACTAATAATAAAGGAATAAATATAAAAGCTTTTATTTTTAATTCTGTAAATGATTATACTGCAGTACAGTAATTTAAAATTAATTAATTTTTTTAAATTTAATTTAGTAAATAATTAAGAAAGGATTATCTAAATAAAATATTATTTCCATATATAACACATCAAATGAATCTTATATTTAGTGATATTTTTAAAAAAGTGTTATTATAAACGTATTTATACTAAAGCTATATAAATAGTCAATTATTTTTATAAATCATTATATTTATTGAAAATTTAAGAAATAAGCAAATTTGAATTTATAACAAAATAATATCATTAATATTGTCTGGGAATATTAGATAAAATAGCTATTACTTTTATTTCCATTTTATTTTAAAAACTAAAGTTGTACTAAAGATAATTTTTTTTAATTTTTATTAAATTATCAATTAATTTATTAATTATTATTTAGTTTATTTTGCAAAATTTAATGAACATTAATCAAATGTAACTTATACAAACAGTATTTCAAATGTAATATCTAATAATATTTCAAAAAAAATGGTGAATGAAAATTACCTGATGATATTGCTAATATTATTAATGATAACGATTTTAGTTAATTCTTATGAAGCTTCAAAATTTATTATATTCTTTATATAGATTTTAAATAAACTTCAAAAAGATACTGCAAGATTATATATAGTAATTCATGGTTTAATATATGTAACAAAAATTTTTAGTGAGCATATAGATTCAAATTTTTAAAACAAATAGTTGAAAGAATAGAAAAACACTAAAAATAGTGAGAACAACTACCATATAAAGTTTCAAAATTTTAGATAGCTACATCTAATTTATCTATGATACATCTTGAAAAATGGTTGAAATATTATTATAAGATATAGTTTGATTATAAATCTCAAACTATTTTAACAGAATTTATACAATATATAAAAGGTTTAAACCCTTATAATAATAATTCATTTATTCAGTTTCAAGATTAATTAATTAACTTTTGGGAATTTATTAGAAGTATAGGATCTGAATTAACAAAAGTTGTAATTAGAATATATGAAATATATGTAAATACAGCATTTGTTAAGAGATTATAATCAAGTATTAAATATTTATATACAAATCAGAATAATTGATTAAAGGTTTATATTTTTTATTTATAAATTAGTTTTAATATTTTGTAATAATATTTTTTATTTATTTTACTTTAGTTTAAAAAGTTCTTGAAATAATACAAATTAGAAGTAATATTTTTTATAATTAAAATATTAAACATGTACAAAATAAAGAAAAAAAATTCATCAATTTTATATACTAATGCCAATTACTTTAGAAGAAGAATCTGATAATAGCGATAATAATGACAATCAAGTTGATCAGATATTAAATGATGAAGATTCTTATATTAATAAAAATGAACAATTAATAAAAGAAGATGAAAAATGTTTAGATTTAATTATAATTGAATAGATTAATAATATAGAATATTTAATAATGCTAATGATATAATATTACTTTCTTCAGAATAGGATTCAAGTTTTAAATTAAGTGAATAGATTATTCATCCTGCTGATAATGATTTAACAAAATGGTTATTAAAATCACTTTTTATTTCTAATTTAGAATTATTGATCTACTTAAATACAAATGATGTATTTACTAATGCTCAATAATTAATTTATATATTATAATAAATAAAGTAAATATTATTTTCAAAAATTAGATTGTCTAGGATTTTTTTTGTTTTTTCATTTACAGTAACTAATTATTTTATTTTTCTTGTCTTGTAATTAATATGAATGAGATTATGTTAGAATTTAGAAAAAATTATCAATTTGTTCATTGATCGAAAACTTAAATCTTAAAATCTTTCTATTGAATATATTTGAACATATAAAAAATATAAAAAATTTGTTAAATTTTTTAGATATAAATACAAAATTAAATAATGTAATATTTTTCAAGTTCAAGTTTAATTTCAGAAAATTTAAATATATAATTACATAAATTCAAACAAAAAATTTAATATGATTAAAGTAAAGAATAAAGTTTGTTCTAATAAAAAATTATATTTGAACATATAGATATAAGTTCAAATTTTTTTTAAAAAAAAATTTTATTTACTTCTTTTATTGATAATATTATTGACTGAAATTATTTACTTTTTTAAATAAGACCATTTGTATAATCAAATAAAATTTTTATAATCTAAAAGAACTGATATAATATAAAAATAAATCTGATCTAAAATTTTAATATAAGCTAAAACATGTTATTCTTGACATAATTCTTTTTATATTTGATTATGAATTGACTCTAATATTATTAGTCATAAGGTCATAAAGTCATAATGCTTATTGAAATAACTAAATGATATATGACTAGTCATCAAATCATATAGATTATAAAAGATCATGTACCATTACTGCTTAAGTATGGTAAAAATTAATAGAAGTCTTGATTTTCAGCTTTCCTTGCATCTAAAAAAAATCCATTTTTACTGTAATATTATATCATTTATTTTAATATTCTAGAATTAACATTAGATTCACGTTATAATAGTGTAATCTATTATCAGAAAGAAAAGTAATCTAACTTCAAGTAATTTAATAACTGTATACAATAAAAATGTAGTAACTTATACATTTTAGTATGTACAGTCAACTCTTGATATAGCGAACTCTTGATATAACGAATTTTTTGAACAAATATAATAAAAATACTCTTGTTATAGTGAATTAGCCAATCAAATCTCTTAAACTCTTCACTATAGTCTTATAGCGAAGTTGAGGTCTAGGACATAGAGTTCATTATAACAAGAGTTGACTGTATTAGCTGATCAGTAATCATATGTCTAAATATCCAATTAAAGATTTCTAAATTTTTGTATATATATAAGGATCAAATCTAATATTTAACCTTTTTTTTCAAAAAAAAACACTTTTATTTCTCTTGTATTCTTAGGTAAAATTTTCATTTTATAGTTAACTATTATTATAACTTCTTTTTCATTTAAATCTAATAGATTTGTATTGAATTAGATATTTAGAAATACTTTACATATTTAATAGCTCAAATAATAAAAATTTGATCTTGTAATTCACAAATTTTTTTATAAATATTGTTTAAAATATATTTTTTAATATCAATAAAAAATTAAAAAAATACATCACATTCTGAACATATGTGTATATTATTCATTATATGTACCAAATACAAAAAGAAAGTAATAGTTTATACATGTATTATTTTCTGTTATACTATCAGAATTTATGATCAAATATGACTTATATTCTTTTTTAAGATAACATTTTACCTTTTCTTCTCAATCTATTAAGAAAATTATCAAAATTAGTCTTATATAAACTAAATATTATAGATGCCTGCCGAAACCTCCTCAAAATAATTTCATCATACCCTTTTCTATGTTTTTAATATAGTTTCAACAGTTTCAGCTTTCGTCATATTGAATGGGTTTTGTCATATCCCTTATTATGATTTTAATATAGTTTCGTCTAAGTTTTGACAGTTATTAAGGGATTTCGTCCCTCATCTATACTGAATATAATCATATTTTAAAAAATTACAAAGAAATATTACTTGGATATAAAGGTTATTAACATCATTCTAAATAAATTTGATAAGTTCATCAAATATTTTATAATCATATGTATTGTATATTAAATACAAACTACCAAGATTCTCATGATAAATATATTTATTATCTTATAGATGCTTATAAAAAGTTATTCATTTTGTTCTATTTGGATATTTTTATAAAATTTTTTCATAGTTTTTGTTTTATATTTTTAAAGTAATGAACTGGTTCTTATATAGTAATATCTGTTTTATATGAGTTTATTATTATATTAGTCTTATCAGAAAAAATTGATCTAAATTTTTTTTCTGATTTAATTTATCTTTAGTAGTGATTAGTTTTTGTATTTAAGATATACTTGATCTATTGATATATGTATATTAGTGAACTCTTGATACTATATTTGTAGTTACCTATAAGTTTATATTTTTATTTAATTCAATAAATTTAATAGTATATATTATTTTTATATAAATGCTAACCTCTAATTTTGATTTGAGTTTTTAATAGGTAAATTTTATAGCAATAATTAAAAGAATTCATCTTTGACCATCTGAACTTTTACATGTATTTTTTAATGTATCACAAAATGCTTGTCAAAATATATAAGATTAATTTTTTGGATGACTTAGGTTTAGTTAGAAGAATCCAAATTCATAAAATATTTATAATGTTTCATTATCTTTTTGTATATTATATGCTTTTGTTTAAAATTCAAACTAATAAAAAATAAAATTAATAATAATGTAATTTGCTAATAAAATAATAAAATAATAAATCAATTTTTAATTTTTTATATGATTATTAACCTTGAATTCTTCTTTAAAAGGTGTGATCTTAATATATTCTACATTTTAAATAAATGCTTTCAAATATGCCATTCTTAATTACTAATTTCATAATTAGATAGATAAAAATCTAAAATAGCATTTTGTAATTCTAATATATTACTCTTCTGATTTAACTATTTATCAAATAAGTCATACCACTTAATCTCATATAAAATTCTTCTTTTCAAATGATATTTATAAAGATTTCTAATATTCTTTCAAGAATCTAAACTAATATATACAAGAAGGAATTTGTGCTTACTGAATACAAATTTGTGTGTATGAATTTTCTAATTCAAAAAGAATTTTTCAAAATAATTTAAAAGCCTATCAACACATAACTAAACTTAATTAAGATCAATAGTGTTATATTTTTTTAAAGTATTGTTAGTAAATATTGAAATATACATTTTTTATCTTCTATCTCTTGAATGAAAGTTAATTTTACATCATCAAAATTATATTAAAAAATGGACTTATATCTTTCTTCTATATAATTTTATTCAAATTTCTTCAACTTTCCTATTTTCAACACAAATATATTCAATTTTCTAAAATTAAATATATATAGATTGAATTATAACATTACTAAGCAATTTTTGCATAATATTTGAATTATCAAATCTCATAACTGGTAGTTCAAAATACTTTGTGTTTGAACAAAAAAATTTTCTCATAGCAAGAATTAATGGTTTTTGTTAGTGAACTGCACATATCTGACTAATTTTCTTTAAAATTATATAAAAATCCAAAAGAATTTAGATTTTAATATCTTTTATAACAGTAATTATGAAGTTATAGTTATTTAAAACTATAAGAGATTTCATTCCTAATCAGATCAGAAGAAGAAGAGTATATGTAGAAGTTTTATAGGTTGTATAAGCAACTAATTATGATAAAATGGTCTAAAATGTAAATGTTCTACAATTGATCAGTAAAAATAAATATTATAATATAATTTTATATATTATATCTTTAAAAAAAAGGTTATATAAATTAAAAATATGAGATTTTAAAATTTTCAAAATTATATATATATATTATTCTCAGATTATCATATAAATTTATATATGATAATCTTTACTTTATATAAATTATCATATAATCCTGAAAATAAGCATCATGTGATATATATGAATTTATTAGTATATACGTGACTAATAATATAATAAATTTTATATAACAAATAAATAAATTACTATAAAAAAAACGTGTTATAGAATGTTTATTTTCAAAACTATATTATAATTACTTTTCAATAATAGATAAGAAATAAAAAATAAGATAGGTTAAAATTGTTTTTTTTTATAAAATTTTTATAGAATTTAAGAGATTTATTAATTATTATTAAATTATAATACTTAAATATTTATTAAAAAAAAAATATTTTTTATTTATTATTTTTTAATTATATTTACTTTAATTTGTAAATAATTAAAAGAATTGATATATATCATAACATTATAGATTACTATAATACTTTTTTACTTCTTGCTATAAAACTTATCACAAAATTATATAAATAACTAATCATTATTAAGTATTATTATACTATACAGTTGAACCTCTCTATAACGAATCTTCATTTTTGGAGGTCACAATTCGTTGTAATGAGAAAATTTAATAACATTTTACTGAATTTTAAAAATTTATTCACTATATAGTGATACTGAATATTATATCCAAATTCGGTATGATAATAAAATAGAAATTTATCATTTACTGTAATCAAAAACTGCAGCTGAAACTGATGATCCAGTTTGAAACCGGTTTACTAAACATCCCTAAATATTTTTATTATATATTCAGAAGTTCAATTTTTATTGGTTATAAATTCAGCGTAACTTTATAATTTTGCAAAAAAAAAAAATTAATCTTTTTCACCATAACCATCGAATATATTTTATTCTTTACTAGTATTAGCCTTATCCGCATTTCCCAAACATGAATCTAATGTAACTTGTTGTTTAGAATGAAATTCTTCTCGTTCCACTACTTTTCGTAATTTTTTTATTATTCGAATTTGATCCTTTGGAAAATCAATTTTATCAGATTTTTGTTCTGCATATATGATTATTTGGTTAAGTGCTACTAGTGCTTCATAATTACTGATAATAGAAATTTCAGGTTCTTCATTATTTGGTTCTACTTCTGGTTCTTTCATTAATTCTATAATTTCCTCATCAGTTATCATCTGATGAATTGTTTCTTCTTTTTCAGACCGCAAATATTCTTCAGCAGAAATTGGATTTTCGTATATATTAGGAGTTAATCGATCAATAAAATTTTGTATTCTATTGATTTCATCATATTCATTAAAATCTGTAAATCAACAAAATCATCAAAATCATCAACATCAATGCTTTCATCATCATCTGGCGGAAGAATATCCGTTTTTCTCTAACAATTTATAATTACAACTGGTTAAACCAAATCCCATACTTTTGCTACATATTTAATTGCCTTTTTTATTGTAATTTCAGTTATAGGTTAACCAGTTTCTTGATTATTATCAAATGCTTTAATACGATTTTGCAAAAATAACTTTCGATATTGTGCCTACATTTATT
>CAJVPQ010001116.1:0-20275 GCA_910591825.1 Funneliformis caledonium
ATTAGTATAAGAAAAAAAATACATTATGTATGGTGAATATACTTGTCCATTTATTCGTTACTCTGGTGAGATTTGTGGAAGATCCTGCATGCGTGAAGATGGGTGCTCAATTCATTGGAAATATGTTCGAAAATTAGTTGATAAACAACATGTTCCTTGTAGTGAATGTGAAAGACTTACTAGATCATATTTAAGTTGATGTCCTGCATATATAAAAGGGTTTTACGTCTCCAAACACTATCAGAGGTTACGCTTTAGAGCTCTTCAGAATGTCAGCTAAGCTATTAAAATTTTGGTATCTGCCCAGAATTTTGGTATTCTTAAACCTTATATGCCCAGATATTTTGGTACCCAGAGGTGAAACTTTTTATTTCGTATAACTTTTCGACCCTAGTATTTTCTAGAAGAATTGGCTTTAGAATGATTTCCTGCATATCAAGAAATTAATTGTATACTAGAATAGGTTCAATGATCCTTTTGATTTACTTTCTATCATTCAATATTTTGATATCCTACCCGTAAATTTTGGTATTCCATACAAAATTTTGGTACCCTCCCTTTGGTCATGGTATCAAAATTTAACCATTTGATTACGACTAAGAATCAGTTTTAGAATTAATTCTAGAATATCTCAAAAATTAGTATGCATCTTAAGCTTGACAAGGTCGTAGCCTCGAATATTTTGTCACTTCGTTCCTTAATATTTAAGTCTACTCTCGAAGGCAAGCAGTATAGCATAAATATTAGTATACATAGAAAGTTTGCAAAGACTCCACGAGTTTGGCTTTGAACCTTTGGTTCTTGCCAATCTCGCGTTATCTCAAAGTCAAATAGTATAGTATATTTTTTTGATATTCAAATTGGGTTAAATATCGGGCTAGAAAGGTTATAACAATTTGGTTGATTTTAGTTTCTGAAGCTTAAATCTATAGCAAGGAATATGATAACAAAATTGAGCGCCGGTACTGTTTTTAAATCTGAATTCTATATTATGGATTCGTATTGCTAGAAGAGCTTCGGGCTTATGATTGGGAGCTTTCTGAATACCTTTTTTTTTGATCCAAGAACTTCCAAATTTGCCCTACTATTTTACTTTTATGATAATTTCTTCAAAAATTCATTTTTAGAATAATTTCTTTAAAAAATTTTTACTCTAAAATATTTTCTTTTAAAAAATTTACTATAAAAATAATTTTTTTCAAAAAATTCATTATAGGGTAATTTCTCTTAAGTATTTTATCTCTAAAATAATTTTTACAGAAATTCATTCTAATTGATTTTAATTAAGAATTTTACCTTAAAATAATTTTTGAAAAAATTTACTAATAGATTTTTTAAAAATAAAACACATCTGATGGATTTCTTAAAAATAAAGAATTTTAAAATTATTTTAAAAGAAAAATGTTTTTAAATCTATTTTTTTAAAGAAAAAAGATTTTAAAACTTATATTTTCTATTTTTAATGAAAATTTCCTAAAAGGCAATTGTTTTTAAAAAAATATATTTTAGTATATTTATTTTTATATAAATATTTTCTGAAGTATTTTTAAAGAAAAATACATCTAATAGTATTTTTTAAAATATATTTTATTTAATATTATTTAAAGAAAAACAGTTCTAATATTATTTAGTTTTAAAAAAATGCATCTAGTAGAATTTTTTAAGAAAACTCAATTTTAGAAATATTTTCTTTATATTCAGTAATGATTTTTTTTTAAAAAATTTATTTCAAGATCATTTTTTTTAAAGAAATATACTTTCAAAGCAATTTCTTTAAAAATTTTTTTTTAAAATAGTTTTTTCAAAGAAATTTATTTTTAAAGTGTTTTCTTTAAAGAAATTTATTTCTATAATAATTTTTTAAAATTTCTTTAAAGTATTTTCTTTAAAAAATTTTTTTCTAAAACATTTATTTAAAAATTTACTTTAGAACAATTTCTTTTAAAAATTTTATCTTCAAAGTGATTTTTTAAAGAAATTTACTTATAAAATGATTTCTTTTTAAAATTTTGTTTATAAATGATTTTTTTAAAAAAAATGTATTTAATATTTTTTTAAAAAATAAAGGTTTTAATATCCATTTTTTAAAAAAAAAAAAATTATTATAGAGCTATTTTTTTTTAAAATAAAAGTTTCAGAGTTTTTTTTAAAAAACATATTTCTGAAGTTATTTTCTTAAAGAATAAAGATTTTTTTTAAAAAAAAAAAATTCTGAAACCATTTTGATTATTTTTAAATAAATACATCTAAAAGGTCTTTTCTTTCAATAAATACTTTAAAGCTAATTTCATTTAAAAAAATACTTTAAGAAGAATTTTTTAAAATGATATTATAAAAACATTTTTCTTAATAGGAATCATTCTGAAAATGTTTTTTTCAAAAAAAATCATTTTAGAAATATTTTTATCAAATTATGCAAACTAAACAAGCTGGCTTATAATCTGGATTAGTTTGACTTTAATTATTAAATTAATTCAAACTAAAATAAAAGTAGTTCAGCTTAAGCTAATAATAAATTAGCTTATAAAAACTTTATTATTTATATTATATTTATTATTTTTATTCCTAATAATAGATATTTAAGTATACTTAAATATTTAACTATTATTTTACAATTTTTATACAATTTTATATTTTTAATAATAATATATTTTAAATAAATTCTAAATTGATATAGAAACTCTATTTTCTTATAATATATTTCAATAATATCTTTATTAATAATAATTTTATTGATAAATAAAGATAAATTATTATTTATGACAATAAAATCTATCAAATCTGAGTAGTTGTAAATTTATTATTACTATTATATATTTATTTATTACATTTATACTATCTTTATCTTTTTAATAAATATATAAGATACAAGATATTCATATAATTTTTTTCTTAACATATTTTTTTACCAATATTCTATTATAACTTTCTATTAAATTTCTTTTTAAAGTTAAAATTATAGCTTTCAATAATCAAACAAATATAGAAGTTTCTAATAAAAACATTCTTATATTGATTTAACTTATTAGTTAAAAATTTTTTAAATTTTGAATTCACTAGTTGAAATCAAAACTTTCGGTCATGTGACTTTTCAGAATAAATTTCAGCCAAAGTTCAGTATGGTCCAAATTTCGACTAAATTTCAGCATATGACTTTTCGAATGTCATTTCCGAAGTCTTTTACCGAAGCTGATCATTTTCCGATGTTCTTACCAAAGTTGATCATTTTATGTAAAATTTAAACTAACAAGTTTATTTTTATTTTTAACGAATATTATATTTTCTGTTAACAAGATTTACGGTCAAATATTCTTTCGCATTTTTCCGATCCAAAATTTTATACTTCACCGGCACATATATACTTAGAATATTGTGTACCGGAATTATGCAGACTTGATATTGGGGATAAATTCGGAATCCTAGAGTTCGACATTACAAGTCTCGTCATTGGTAAAGCTGAAATGGTATAAGAATTTACAGGTCAATACCATCGAATAAATGCTAATTATTTTCTAATTCTCCATTCGGTAAATCAGCTTTGTAAGAAAAAAAGAATTGTATTTGTCCCGGCCAACAATCGACGTTACCATCTTGTTTATAAATTTTGCCAAAATATACAAGCTCTTTATATGACGAGCTGACATACTTGACCCAAAATATCTCTGAGCCAATTCTGCATCTACCGAACTGATTAATTTTGACAGAAATGACCCTTGTATCGTCATGCCCTTCTCCGAATGGCCTCCGAAAATCAAATGTTTCATACGTCGTCATATAATATTCAACTAGTAAATCAAGCACCGAACTTGACATAACTACATCTTCAGATGCTGGACTTATCATTTCACCTGGGAACAGCTCCAGTGATTAAAGATTCCGTGAATTCAACCAAAATCTTTCCATTTCATTTGCTGAAAGCAAGTCAGCTTCTGCCAAAGACCCAACTAAAGGTTGGTTTTTGAGAAATTCTAGACCTTTTGTCATTTCGCAAGAATTTATAATGCTATCAACATAGCTATCAGTCATGGATGTCGGTAAAGCGCCTAAATATAAAAATTATAATTATACATCAATCGAAAGTAAGAATATTATTGTAAATTAAAAAATGAAAAATATAGTTTACCTAATACTCCGTTCATATGCTCGAAAGAGAAACACCAAAAAGCGTACAAAGGGCCGTAATCACGTGTACTTTCGGTTAAATGGAGGGAAAGATGGAGATTAGGAGTGATTTTATCACGTCCATGTTGTTGCTCAATCAATTTTATGAGTTCAGTCAATCTCCAGTGTGATTCTCTAACGGCATCAGTTTCTAGAATCTGGCTTAAAAAAATCCTGCAAATTCTCACAAAATGATGAAGATCATGTTCCGAAAGATGGCTTTAGAGTGAAACCGTAGCGTTACATTGCAAAAAATATCCGCCATTGATCCGCAGTAAAGTTCTCCGCAGTGGATTTTCCCTGGGATTCGACCCAAATCGGATGGAACCTGAGACCCATCCATTTTTTTTTTCTTGAATTTTTATAAGCGATTGTTGGTTTAATCATCCATCACAGTAACAGTATTTTTGCCGATTCTCGTAATTTGCCCATTTTTTACATTTAAAATAATTTTAAAGTTTCAATATTATCAATAAGGTCCTGATAAAAATAAATCTTTTTTTGTACAATAATATGATCGCCAAATTAAAAAAATTTCAGATGGGTTATTTCTATACAGTAAAGCAAACCGTCCATAAGCATGTCACGCAAAATTATATAAGGAAAAAGTTGAATCATAATGACTACCTAAAGATTTTTTTGACTAACTATAGTCGATTATTAATGATCGAAAAAATAATGTACATTATCACGTTTCCCGTCAATTTGATATCGAAATACATAATAGAAAATATGAAGTTTCTATACAAATCAAGTAAGATCCAATTGGAAATAGAGAGTGCTTTGGAAGTATGCATCGAGTATAAAAATTTCAATCTTTATAAAATATGTAGGACGAAGACCCGTTATATATTCTCAAAATCTTCTTTTCTCAAATTCTATAACATATGATATAATAACGTAGCTCAAAATCTTTGTGTCGCATATAAGTTAAAGACCCACCAAAAAAGGAAATAAATTTTATATATTCGGTTGATTTTTAACAGGATTTCAATATTTTTATATATTTTAGACAAATGAAACAAAACATGAATAAATTATTCGAAAGTTTTTGATTCAATAATCAGTGCTACCAGCTCGTTTAATATGGAGGTTTTATTTTAATCTCGTAAAATCACAAATTCATTGTCCTTATCAATGATATTTTTGATTAGTTTTACTTTCAAATATGTAAGTATGGCATTATAGATCTCTCAACCTATATGGAATGATTCCTGAGGAATCAGATGTTAAAATAATTACATTGCGATAATTGATTGATAAATTTTAAAAGAATCATTAACGACGTACCTTGTGAAATTTCTGGTTGTAATTCGACATAAATCGTTTATTATATGATGAGTTCCACTAATGATTCTTTATTAGCATGGGCTAATCGTACAAGTGTAAGGCCGAAAGAAATTGTCAACTTTATAATTCTTTATACTATTTTCTTAATTAACCCATGCGATATCTTTAAATAAGGATTGGAATCATTTCTAACAAAATTAAATTTAACGAAATCGAATTAAAAATCGTAGCAATTTTTTGTGGCACAATAGGTGCAGTAGGGAGTCCTGATGCGTAAATTTACATCCACCACCACCCTGGTTTCAAGTATTAATCGATAGCTTCATCTCGAAGCGATTAAACCCATAAAATAAAATACAAGTTAAGATAAAAAGGGAATTGCCTTATCTACTTCCAGAATCAAATTAAACCGAAAGATTGCTTAGAGAAAAAAGGTTCAATCAAGCTAAAGGGCGGATAAATGAAATGTTCGATCGCAGCGGCCTGAATTAAATAAACTTATCCGAAAATAAAGAGAAAAAAAGAAAAATCGCGGGCTGAAGCTAAAGTAGAAAACGATATCATTCTTGAGAAAATCTACTATAAGTCATTCGATGGACACAATGGAAATAATTGAACCGAAAGGGGAGAACTTATAAGAAAAAATAAAAATAAATAAATAAAGTTGTGAAATAAAATAGTCGAAATCACTTGTCTATTATTAAAATCAACACCAAAACCTACTAATCAAATAAATAAAAAAAGAATATGAAAATAGAAAATCGAAGCAAATGATAAAACGTTTGCCTATTTAATTAATCTAGGGATTGGAATCGATTTCGATATTTAGAATCGATTTGAGAATCGATTTAATCGCGATTATCGTTTCTCCAAGATTCGACTCTAAGATTCAACTTTCAATTTCGACTAATCGAATATGAGAACTGTTTAAATAAATTAATCCGAAAAATAAAAATAATTAAATTAAATTAAAAAATAAGGGATATATATATGATATGCATATTAAAAAATAATTAAAAAATTAAATATTAGAACACGCGATTATAAAAAAAATATTAACTTTAAATAAAAAAAAAATTAAAAAAATTTAAAAATAAAACTTAATTTCTTCGACCATTACTTTTCTTTTAGCACATTAAACAATCGAAAAAAAAAACTGAAATTTGGTTGGTAATCAAACAGCCCTAGCGTCGCCACCAAACAAATGGTAGCCGGATTTTATTTGCCGGGTTATACTTATTAGGGGTGACATATAATTGTGACAATTAGCATTTTTCTCTCAAAATAATTTCTCTGTCCCCAGAATACTTAGTAAATTGAAGAACGGCTGGGATGTGACGCGATGTGACAAATTTGCTAACCCCTTAAACTAATCCTAATTCTACCCTAATCCTAATCCTAATCCAAACCTAACCCTAGTACTAACCCTAATAACAAATACCCGACAAATAAAATCCGGCTACCATTTTTTGGTGGCGAAGCTTGGTAATCATTTCAAATCATGTGACTGGTTGCAATAGATTATACAATTTATAGCTATTTTTATTATCGGAGTAAAGGAGTTGCCGCTTTTATTTTAACATCTTAGGATTTGAATCGATTAAAAAATAGAGTCGATTTCTCGATTATCGATTAACGCAGATCAAATTTTGACCTCAAAAAAAAATTTTATTACAAAACAAAAACAAAAATCATTACCAAACTATTTTTTTAGATTGTTGTTCGGGTATGATTGCTTAGGCTGCAGAAATCGAGTGATTAATTACCTTTTTTTATTTTTGTTTTAATTTTTTTTATTATCAGTTTCTCATTTCTTCGCTTCACGTTGCATTGATTAAATAAATACGAAAACATTTTCTCATTTACTTCGATTTTCTTTACATTTCGTTTTTTTATTTTATTATTGCTTATATTGTTTCCTTTCTGGTTCGATTATTACCATTATAATATAATGATTTTTAGGCGAAGATTTCTTATATTACATTTATATTCTTGCAAAAGGTTCTAATTATGTTATATTAATAACATTCAAAATAGTAAGATAATACTATATTTCCCATGTAATAATCTTCTATAATTACTCAATAAGAACTACACTAACCCATTAATCCATAATAGTCCAATTGGAAATTTAAATGTTTTGCATGCATCCAATTGTCTGTTTCGGATGAAATACATATCGTTTTGAAGCACCTCTCTCAGCAGAAAAAAATTACCAAGTCATTTGTATAATTAACATTAATAATTAATTTTTCTATTATAATTCGACAATACTTTTCTCAAATATTTTGGCCTAGCAGGAAATCACTACATTTTTACGGGATTTCTTTGCTCAATCTAAGTTATTGCTGCGATGAGTACAATCTTAGAGAATTCCCATTATCCTATTAAAAAAACTATTTTAGCCAAATTTTAACTGAAATTGGAAATTTAGATTGTTAATTTAAACCTCGATTTTCTCAAAAACAAAGTGATCGACATAATAATATAAATCCGAGATCGAGGGATCGCTCCGAGATTGACTGCAGTTATGACATATTTGACTGATAAATGGTTATGAAAATCGTAAAATTAAAATGTTGAATGGAAAAAAAAAGAAGTAAATGAAAAAAGTATTAGGATACCGAAATGGTTTATCAGAGGGTAATATACGGTATATAAGACTTACCTAATTTTTTTCGATCAGGGAAAAAAATTATTTCACTCATGAAGAAAGATTTATTATTATACATTCTTATACATTATTCATCGGCAGTTATTGCTGATTGGATCACTGTAGAACATGATTTTAATATGTGCAACCAAGTTGTACCTTCTAAATATGCAGCGGTCCATATAAACGATGATGGCGATACTTATTCGACGTCTCTTTTGGTCAGGGATGTACAAACTATAAGTCATGAGCCAACTTTAACAACATTAAACATCACTATGTGGGGATGTACCTATGATTGTAGCTTCAGCTTTATGGTGAAAGTAAATAGGAATGAACTTTTGATTTCGTCGTATACCGAAAAAAACCATAAGAACTACATATGTAATTTTAGTAATTACACGATGAAACTCATTCCGACCCCCAAAATTACATATAAGCAAGAAGCACCTGACCCAGGTCACGTATTTCCAACCGATCTAACTGCCCAGTATTGCGGTAAAGGTATACATCCAGATTTTCCTAGTTGGCCTATTAATCAAACAAAAAATGTAGCCGAATGTATCGATTTTTTGACCGGTAATGAAGTTGGAACATACGCTGCATCTCTTCAGTTCGGTTCAGGGAGCTCGTTCAGTCCTGAAGGCTATGGTATTGCTACATATCACATGATTAATTCGGCAAACAAGCTATTTAACCATTGGGAGAGACACCATCAAGGGTTCCATGATGCCCTTAATGAACTAAGCGCTAAAATGACTCCCGAAAATCTAAAAGAATTGATCCCACCGCCGCCGCCACCGCATAAAAAAAACTTGCTCAAACTGATTTTAATTATTGCAGTCGTTGGCATTGTCGTGATTGCTGCAACTGTAGCTGGATCATTTATGCTTGCTGGCTTAGGTGCTTCCGTAGAAGCCACCTCCGAAGTCGCTGCCGAACTTGGTGCTGCAGAAGATGTTATGGTAACATCAGAAGAAGGATCGGCATACTTTAGTGCAGCGAAAGATTGGTCAGAAGAAGCGATGGCAGATACATCCAACATAAAATCATTCGATATGTACACAAGAAATATAAACCATTGGTATACATTGAACCCAAATACTGCAGGGAAAATACTCTCGACATACTATCAAAGATTAGCTGACCCGAATGTTCAACAAATGCTTGCAAATTTGTATAGGGTTAACCCTGTAGAAAAGAGAGGTATGACGCCGACAGATAATATAGGATTTTTTACGGTTAACATGGTGAATGTATGCTTTCTTCCAAGTTTAATGGACGATGTTCATCAATCATTTACCGGCAGCGGGCAAACCTATGCAGATATTTCATCATATCTATCAGCCGCAAGTGAACATCTCCAATTTCATTTTGAAAATACATTGCACAATAATTTTTTTGCCGCAAACAAGTCATTATTAGCTAGTTTTACTGTTAATCAAAGGGCGGATTATCATAAATTACTTGACAATGATGATGACGTATATGATACTATTAAACAAAATACATATTACTTTATGGCAGCTTCAATAATAAGCGGTACCTTAAGAAAGTTGAATGTTGAAATATGTGACCCAAAACCTTTATTTTGCGGACAACCTTGTGATTCTGGTCATATTTATTGTCCAATAGTCGGAAATGATACTAATAGCTGTGTAATATCTGCCACAGATAAACAAATAGAGGAACTTAATTTCCTTCGAGATCCCTTTGATATATGTTCAACTGATAATAGAACTGGTTGGGATATAACCCATAATTCAAATTGTAATAATAGAACACAATTTCAATGTAAATAATAGGGCAAACGTAATGTAATTTTAGTATCGATGATATTTATCAGTTCAACCGCATCATTATTTGCAAACTATAATTGATTTACATGACTTGACTTCTAATGTACTAATTATAATATTTATAATATTTACTTAAATACATTTATATTTTTCCCTTTATCTTACATATTATAATTTTTGTACTTTTTTTTTCATCCATGATATATTGTTGGGAAGATATAATATTACATTGCATTACTTTTTATTAAGAACATCTATGATACAGAAATGATCCTTAATTTTGAAGAAATGACTGCGCGTATCGCGTATCACGGAAGACAACATCATATCAATTGAATAAAATTTAAAATTATGAACATTAAAAAAGAATATTCTATCAAAATATTTTGAAATTCTCTCATAAGGATATAAAAATAATTAAATAAATAAAATAAATAATTGAATAATATTTTGGGATAAGAAAAAACAAAATTTTGATATTTTTACTTCATATATTAACATAATTCTTGAAGAAAAATGATGAATGAAAATCAGTTAACTCGATACTTGAAAAATCCGAATTCAAAACTTGGTAATTTTTGTATTAAATTTTATTTTCTTAATCGTGAAATTTTTTTTATGGCTTATTATTATTCATATAGATTATTGTATCAAATTGGATCGATCTTAAAGGGAATAATTAATTAGGTGATGGGTATTTGGAGGATTTAGCTGAGTTTTAGCGGAATTATATTAATTGGTTATAAATAAACATTAGAATTTAATGATATTATTGTGGGAGATTTTCTATATAACTTACGATGAGATATTTTCATCATAGCCAGTTGTCGCAAAGTTTAAGTATTACAGAGATATTAATTAACTCTTAACCTTGAAATAAATATGTAATGCAACCAGCAACTAAATCATTAATAAACTAGGGAGGAAGGCCATAATATTTCTTTATAAATATAAATATACGATCATATAAAATTATTATGATTGAACCATAAAGTATAATAAATATATATACATTATATATAAAAGTCGGTTTAAAAAAGAAAATTAAAAAAAATATTTGTTAAAAAAAATAATTAATAATTATAATAATAAAAATAGAAAAAATTAAAAGTAAAAGAATTTAACGTTAAAAAATAATAAGGAAAGATAAGAAAAAAGCCAAAGACGAAAAAGATTCCATCCCTGCGATCCGAAACTGAAACTTAAAAAACAATCCAATTTGAAGAGAAGAAATTGCCCTCCAAATTTATAAAATAAGTCATAATAAATTTGTATTACCGAACTCTTTCATTATCTCAAATGATAACCTCCAAACATCGAGCGAGATTCATTATAGAGAGCTTCAACTTGTAGACATTTTTAATTAGTAAATTAATAATTGTGCGGAATATATGGCAGTAAAAGAGGAGAAATCTGAAAATTTTGCTAACTTTAGTTCTTAAGCTAATTAGTTAAGTGGACCAATTAATCAAAGTTTATGTTTCCCCTTTTATTGACTGCCGCCCATATATATATAAATCTAATGACCCAGGAATTTTAAATAATATAATAAATATGTGCTTACAATCATTTACAATGAAAACATTTTTTTCGTTATGAAAATACATATAAGCTTCATTGACGAGTTGTAATTCCGAATAAGACATAAAATATAATTTAACTTTATTAATACTCCAAAAACAAGCTTTATTAACGTGTCACAAAGTCGTGATTTTGCAGACCGTCTGAAAGGAATAAAATTTTCCATTTCTTCCGCCGTTTTTTCATTTCTTCACGAAATTTGCCCCTTGAATTTCTTGAAATAAAAAAAAAATCCTTTTGAACAAATGACTTCTGAAATTTTCTAGGTCAGAAAAATATCAAATTGCCATCACGTCGAAAGTTCTGAACAGAATGTTTCCAATGAAAATCATTGAAAGTTATGAAATCAATATAAATATTGCTCATTTTGAATTAATTAATAATTTATCTATGAGAAGTTCTATAAGTTAAACGAACATTCTACGCCAAAAACTTCGAATGGGATCTAACCTATAGCAGCTTCTCGAAGAGTACGATACACGAGATGATAAGTTAAAATGATTGCAAAAAATTCCAATAATGGAAATGTTTGTATAACTATACCTAGTAGTTCCAACAAAATTTTGAACCACTATTTATTGTCTTAAATTTATTAAATATCGGGAATTTGTAAATTTATGGAAGATAAGAGATTGAAAATGTGTATATGATGTTTAATCCGATTATGTTGTAAAAAAATTTATTTTATATATAGCTTTAAATATAATAAGAAAAACAAAACTTTTAATGATGAGAGATTGATATATCCGAAAATCGTCATGAAGTAATTTAACGTTACACTGGAAGAGTCAACAGGAAGCGCTATGTCGTTATGCCACCAGGGTATTCGACATAACATTCATGATTGTATCATGTATGCATTATTTTATGGCATTAGTATCATCAGTTGTAGCTGGTCGTTAGTAATTTATTTTTTATTGCAATATAAACAGTATTTGCTTTTTATCGATCTATTACATTCAATTTATTTTGTTAGAAGGCGAACCGAATTTTTTTTTCATTTTTTTTTACGTAATCATTACATGACAAATTTCTTTTCTTATTTAATTATTTAACTGAATAAATTATGACATGTTTCATACATCCGAAGATGGTATATTCATTATCAAATCGGTAAAGGGTAGTGACGAGCGCTTCAAGACGATCATATTCTATTATCACTTCTCGGTCAACCATGAACGCGGCTTTATCTAATGTCATTTGAATGTGGTCCCAGCTTGGACCAGTGATGGCAAATGATCAGATCATTTAACCATTTTAAAATAACCTTCGAATGACTTTTGAATGACCATATCATTTTGGTCATTTAAAATAAGTCATTTTACAAATGACAAATGACCTTGCGTGATATTGTCACTTGAATGTTATTTATGTTATTTGAAGTCATTTAAGTCATTTAAAATAATTTCTTAATTCAATTTTAGGATTAAGTAGATATAAAATATTTTAGTAATCTATGAGTTTAAATTAATATAGTGTATAAAAATTATTATGGAAGAACCAAAAAATTTTTTCTTATGCGTGCATTCTATTAAAAAATTTGTCATTAAAAAAATTTAAAGAATTTTTTTCGTGAGATTTTGTGATTTTGTTAAATGAAAATTATCAGTAATTAAAATTAATCAGAACTGGATTAGCCGCAAAAATTCTGCTATTAGATACATGTATGCCAAAAATAATATGGAATTGATCAGGCGTAAATGTCATTGTTATCATACATCTCACATTACAAATTTTAAAGTTATGTACTATATAATTAATTTTTCGTTCAATTTCTTAAATTAACTGTTAGCAATGAGGAATGTACATATATTCTTCCTTTTTTATAATAAAGGACAAATTTATTTTTCTTTTAAAAAACATATATCACGATCTTTATTTAAATAAAATGTTGTACATAAATTTTTTTAAATTCACGTTTATAACATTTAATGTATTTTAATGTGTCAAAGACAAAGAAAAGAAAGATAAAAAACAAAATATTTCAATATTATGAATATGGGCAAAAAGTCACATAATTTTAGAGAATTCTTTACATTAATTAATCTGTCAAGAAATATAGCCAATAAATGAGCTATTTGTAATTTTTGTATAAAGGAATATTCATTTTCTGTAACGTCAATTAATGTTGGTTGCTTTGTTTTAAATAAAGCAAACTTTACCACAAACACCTTGTAAAATGTACAAATTTTTAAATCAAGTAATAAAAAGTGAAAGAAAAGATATTCTAACAAGAAGTTTGCCAGAAGATAATAAAAAAAATTGACATCAAAAATATAAACATAATTGAAGATACTAAACATTTAATAGTTTTAAATTACACTACTTTTCTAAGTTCTTTTAATTTTAAATTTCTAACAGAAATATCAATATTCTTTTTTTATGATATAAATTTTTAGATTCTGAAAGTAAAGATGAAAGTATGAAGAAAATAATGGTGATAATAATGAAACCTCAATTCAATTACCAAAACCAATCACTACTACTTAACTATCTATTACAAATTATTTATCATGATCTTTAACAAAGAATGATAAGTCATATTTTAAAATCTTACTATTACAAATGTTAGTTTCAAATGGATTATCTTTACATTTTTTAAAAATCAAGAAATAAAAAATGCATTTGAATTCATTGCTCCAGCCTTAAAATTACCAAGTCAAAAAAGGATGAATGACTAAATTATACCAAAATCAACCAAAATGTTAACAAAATCTATTACAAAATTACATAAAATGATAAAATTGGAGTAACAGTAGCATTTGATAGTTAGACAAATGGTAAATAAGAGTTTTTATTTTTATAACATTAACTCATTTGAAATGCAAAGGTATAAGTGATATAAGATCAAAAACTAAAAATATAATTAATTATGTTAAAATTATAATGATTAAAGCTGAAAAAAATAATATTAAAATAAATTATTTTGTATCTGACTCAGCAGGTGAATATGCTATAACATTACAATGTAGTATATATAAGTTTTATTATTTTAAAATTTTATATATTAATTATTAATAAATTAATTTATTTTAATAAAGAATTATGTGAAAAATTATCCTAATAAGATATCTTTTCCTCGTATAGCTCACTAAATGAATTTAATTATGGGGATATCTTCAAAGAATTAGATATTTATCAGCAAACTTCAACAAGAGCTGTTAGTTATTTTCATTTATCAACTTTTTTACTAGTCTATTATAAAATGAATAAGAATTATTGTATAGTAAAACAATAGCTTTAGTTACTCTAGGTGAAACATATTAGAATATTTATTATTTCTGTTTTCATAGTATTTTAAAAACTGAAGCAGTACTTAAAGTAAATTTATACTTTAGTTTATTAAATAAATAAATATTCATTTAATTTTATTATTTTAGATTTTAACTATAAAATTTATATCTGAACATTTTAAAGATTCTTTTACATTTTGAAATTATTACAAGAAATAAAGATATATTTTAAGTATAGATAATAAATTTCTTTCTTCAGATATAATTGCTATAATTAATGATCATAATTTTTAGAGCCATCTATATAAACTTCAAAATCTAATTTGACCACTTTGTGTAGCATTAAATAAATTACAAAAAGATATAGCATAATTACATAAAGTATTTCTTGCTTTTGGATAGATAATTAAAGTATTTTTTAGTTATCAAATTGAGGATTTTTTAATAAAATAATTATTCACCTTGAAAATCGTTAGAATCAATAGAAATAATCTCTCTTATTTTTATATTTAGTTTTACATTCATAGTATTATCTTTCACTTTTAAATGATAATATTCTAAATCTTTCTTATACTCATTTTGGCTAGTGGATCAATTATTATTATCAAATTTAATTTGATATGATACTATAACATATTTTATGTAAATATTTTTCTTATCAATAAAAAAGTTTATCCTTTTAATATGCAGACTTTTAATCAACTTAGTGAAGATATAATAATTTTAGGGATTTAATAAAAAAGTTAAGCACTTGAAATATCGCACTTTAAAATTTATTATATAAAATTTGTATTAATTCAGTCTTAGTAGAGTGACTCTGATCCAATATGAGATTTTTATACTCTAAAGTAGGGCTTTTAATCAAATTGAATAAGATCAATGATTGATTGTTTCAATCAATTTATCGATCGCAAAATATTGCCATCAATCAAAATTGGACTAACTTTAATTGATTTTTAATCGATTAAATTTCTATGAATGATCAATTAACAATTATTATGTTTGATCGATTATATCATTATGATGTAATATAGCGTATAAATAAACAATAAACAAAACTAAATAATATCATTATTAAAAAAAAAAGAAAAAAAAAATTCCTTTTAAAGTTTAATAACATTCGTAAAAGAAGGAAAAAATTTTTTATTCTTAAGATATAGCAACTGGTCTTTTAATATTGAAGCTTTTCAAATAAAATAGTCATAGTTGTAGCATTATTCGTTTTTTTTATCATAAAAATGCATTTCAAAGTATTGGAATTTTTATTTATAATATTTAAATTTTTAAATATCGGATAATCATCGCAATACGTTTAATGTTAACGTGAAAAATTCAAATTTTTTTTTAATATCCTTTTAAATGCCAGATCAGAATAGAAAACATAAATGCTAAACTAATATTATTTCGACCTGGTTAACTAAAAGAAATAATGTTGATTTATCTTCAGATATTAATTAGCAAGAACCTCAGTGGGTTGAACTTGGAAATAATAAAACAAGTTGGGTGTGGAAGTATTTTGGAATCAAAACTGACGGACGTGCTTATTGCAGATATAAAATATTAAAAAATGGAATAAAAGAAGAGTGTAATTATAATTGCATGTATAATACTCAAATCAGCACTCAACAACATCATTTAAATTCTGTTCATAAAGAGTTTGAAAAAGAAAAATTGGTAAGACAATATTATCATTACGCATTTTTATTACAAATAGATATATATTAAATTAATATATTATTTTTACTTTTTAGAAATAATTAAAAGTAGATGATCAAATAAAAAAAGTTATGCTACATAAAGAACTTAAGCAATATGAATTAAGAAATACTTTGGCTGATTGGCTAATAACAGATTCTCAACCTTTTAATTTAGCAAATGAAGAAGAATTTTTACGTATCATTAATAAGCTTGATTCTGCATTTAAGCCATCATGTTATGTAATGATCAAAAAATGTATTGGTTATGGATATCAAGCTGTATTTCAGGCTATAAAGGAAATGATTACTCATACCTATGATACAGCAGCTATAACTACAGATCTTTAGATATTTCACATAAAATCAAGTTATATCAGAATTACTTGTCATTGGCTTACAGAAAATATGAAATTATATGATATATTAATTTGTGTTGTACTAATTAATTATTCTCATAATGACAATAATATTTGTCAAACTATTTTAACTAAACTTTAACTACTTGAATTAGATAGTAACATAATTAAAGCTATTTATAAATGGAATAGTATTAATCATATTCTATGCAGTGCACATACATTGCAGCTTTGTGTTATTAAAAGGTTGGAAATATTAAACTATATACCAATAAATTTAAGAAATTAATTCAATTTTTTAATTTTTCAAAATAAAATGAATAGTTAAAAGAGGTTCAGAAAGAAATTGCATCTAGACATGATATATAACTAGAAAATGATTTAATTTTATTTGAATCAACATTAATTAATCAATATCCATTAAAAATTTTGCGAACTATTAATAATGTCAAGAACTGATAGGGATCATCTTTAGCTTTTTGAAAAAGATTACAAGTATTAAAAGATCCTATTAAATGGATTCTTTTAAATTTATATCTAGAGAATCAATTTAAAAAAAATTATAAAAAATTAATAACGCGAATTCTTTTAGATTATGAATGAATTTTATTAAAAAAATTAATTGTTCTTTTTAAACTAATTGAAGAAACAACAGAATAGTTAGGTTGTCAAAAATATTATACACTTTCTTTAATATATCCATTTATTTATGTATTATATTATGATTATATACCAAATATAGATAAAAATAATATTATTAACGAAAGTGGTAAGTATAATAGCCATTGTGCCTGAATTTTATTCGATTCAGTAGTGATATGAGAAATTTTGATAGCTTCTTTTTTGAGATGATTGACTTCATGAACCTGTAACTTTTTTCACAATAAAGTGAGTAAAGAACTTCTGACGATTGAATTAAACGCGGAACTCCCCAAATCATATGAATTTTTTTTATTTTCTCAGACAGATAATCATTTTCCACAATTTCTTGAGCAATTTTTAATATTTAAATAATTAAAAATAATTAAATTACATTTATTAATATTTGAATTCTTTTTTTTCAGACATTTTTTGACTCAATATAAAACTTGGAATTTTTAAATTTTATTAAAAAATATTTATTAATATATTTATTAAATATGATATACTACACATTTAGTAATAAATAATTAGTATTTAGTCAGACCTCAATTTGCTTTAATTATAACCCGAATTCGCTGCAACATACTATCAATCAAATTTTTGATATTTTGTATCAGAATTTGTTTCTATACCCTTATAATATGTTAATCAAGTTGAACAAGGTTGGAAGGTAATTTTTTCCTTTCACAGATGCTCTTCTTGACTTCACTTCATAGATTCTCAATAGATAATTGCGGCAATAGTTCAATAATGATCGCTGTGTTAATAGCAAAAAATTATGCCACTACGTTATTCTATTGTTAATTCTTTGGACATTTTTATTGTTTTAAAAAGATAAAATTTTATTTTGATCTAAAATCAAAATAAATAAATCAAATATGTATTTATTTAGTTTATTTTAAGTAAACAATGGCCAGAATATTATATAGCCGAAATTTTCTAGTTACATGATGTAATTAATATGAAAAAGCCTGAAAGATAGCATCTAAAGACTTTTAGCAGGGTCTATATAAATTATTTAATTATAATAAATTTATCAAATGATAAAGAACTAGCTAAATAAATTATTAGATAGTTAAAACATTTTATAATTTTAGAGAATTAACTTTAAAAAAAAATAAGAAAAATCTTATAAGCTATTTTAAAGTATTATAAGAAATAAAAACAATACTCTTTATAATATACACTTATCCTATAGAAGGATATTTAAAAATAAAAAAAAGTCTTTAAAAAATTAGAGAAAATTATTACCAACTACAAATGTTTGAAGATATTAGAAATTATATCAAAACCTGTGACTCTTGTCAAAGAAGAGAAAAGCTCATAAAAAATAATATCCTTTTATATCCTATTTTAATAAAAAAGTCTTTAAAGACAATAGAAATAGATTTTATAGAATCATTATTATTGACTAATAAAGAAAACTGTTATATGAGAGTATTTCTAGAAAAATCAGGTTCTGAGAAATTTTTGACTAAAATTAAGAGCTTAATACATTTTAATCTAATAATATCAAAAACTAAAATGCAATAAAAATCTCAATTTTGCTAAAAAATTCCTGGAACCTGATTTTTCTAGCAATCAACCTATATAATTATAATAACTGATTATTTAACTAAATAGCCTAAAGCAAGTTTAACTCTAATAGCTAATGCTAGTATTAAAATTAGACCTTATCCAATTCATAATAATGAACTATTGGACTTTAAATCTAATAGAGATTTCCAATCCAATTTTAATTCAAATTGACTATAATTATATAATTTTGATTAAATTATAATTTTATATATTATAATTCTAAATAAATTTATAATGCTAACTTAACTTAAAAATTGGAATAATAATATAATTATTTAATTAAAATATTTCTATTTAATCTTGATTTTTCAGATGAAAAAGAGCTTGAAATTAATATTACAAATATTTTAAATTTACCTTATCTTACTAGAAATTTATATTAAGAATTAGAGAAATCTATTTATTTGTCAAATATTATATTAAATAATAATTTAATAAAATTCTAATAAATATCAATAAAATGATATACATTTTATTAATTATTATAATTATGAACATTTTACTAAAATTATATATAAATTTATAGTTATTAAATGAAATCTATAGTCTAATAATCTAAATTTTAATGGAAATAGAATGGACTAAGTTCATTAATCTAATAGTTTAATATAAGGCATTTAATTGATAAAAAAATCATAATTAATGATTTGGTCAATCTGTTACTTACTTGATCGATTAAAAATTGATTTATTTGATTGATCATATGTAATCGATTTCTTAATCGATTGCATTGTTCAATCAAAGAATAAAACTAAAAATTAAATTTTAATTGCTTGATCATTGATTGATTTTATTAATATTAATATAAATATAAACATCTAAAAATTACAATAAGCTAATTTTTATCAATTATAAATATTATAATAACTACTAAAATCTCTTTAATTTGCAAACATACAATTATACAAAAGGATTATAATATTTACTATTTCATTTTACAAACAATAATTCATTAACAGTTTTTGGTTTTAAACTGATCTGATCTTTGGTAATTTGATTTTAAAAAGCCGCTCACTTGGAACAGATATGGCTGATATATTCAAATATTTTCTAGTTATTTTAAATAAAGTTAGAAATTTATTTTATTATCAATCTACTATTAAATGAATTCATTTTGGGTAAAGCTTGTGGGATTCTAAAATTATCCAAATAGCAATTAATTTTATTATCATTTTTATCTATTTTATATAATCTAAATAAATGCAATTTGAATCTATCTGTTGGATAATTATTTTTTGAATTATTTAAGGCATAAAAGTTTCTTCATTTTTTAATAAATAATATT
>CAJVPQ010001117.1:0-20274 GCA_910591825.1 Funneliformis caledonium
TTATTTTTAGTGTTATGCCGCCGAAAAAGAGTTGGAAAAATATTTCGAATTTATCTGGTGGAGAAAAGGTATTTCGTATGTTTCCAATGTTCATTTTAATATTACTTGATATTTAATGAATATTTATTTGTCAAAATACAGACACTTAGTTCTTTGACTTTGGTATTCGCATGGATGAGACTGATGCGGCCTTGGATTTTCGCAATGTGTCAATCGTCGCTAACATTATTAAAGAACGTACTAAGGACGCACAATTTATTATTATGCTACTTCTGAAATTGCATCTGTTTCGGCTATTTTTTTCCTTTCTGCTTCTAATTTTTCTTCCTCCTCCTTTATTAGTTTACGTAATAACATGTTTGAATTGGCGGAGGAATTTATAAAATTCATGATCAGGTAAGATTCTTACGCGCAAAATGATATTTTTTTATGAAATATTATTAATTTTTTATGAATAATGCTATTTTAGACAAAATCCGTTACTATTGATTCACATGAAATTGGAAAATAGTTTTTTTTTTGAGGGGCGTTCAATTAACTGTGTAGTTATTAGCTATGTTAAATAATATAATGTCTATATTCACGTCAAGTTAAAAAAAAATATTGGTCTGACCAATAAATTATATTTGTAAAGGTATTAATTTTTTCACTTGAATTATAATAATTCAAATTTATTTTCAATAAAAAATTCTACCAATTTTCTAATATAAATAAAAAATCAATTAGTAAAATTGCTTAGTTTAATAAGTAGTCTAATTTTTTTGTTATCTATTATATTTTTGTAAATCTAAAATATTAGTATAAAAGATTTTATTAATTTGTTTTTATTATAAGTTTGATATGTTTACAATTAATAAATAGATAAAGTTATAAAGAAATATATATTAACAGAAAAATTAAATGATCATCATACTTGCTAATAATGATCTAAATTAAAGACATATAGGATATATTGATCCTGCAATAATATAGTGATCCTTCAAGTACTGTAAGATTTTTACAAAGATAGATGATTCTAAAAATGATTCAATTTTCAATTTTAGAAAATATCAGGTAAAAAAAAATGTAGAAATTAATATTGAAGAGAAGAAAAGTTAATGAATTAATTTTAAAAGATAGTAAAAATGATTCAGAATGTGAATATTATAAAAATGAAGAGGGAAGTTATATTAATATTTGAAGCTAGTTAATTAAAATATCAATTAAAAATAAATAAACAAATCTTAAAATTCTTAATTACATTAGTATGTAAAAATAAAAATCATTTTATTATCTTATGAAAATAAAAAACATGATTTTATATAAATTTATCTTTTAATCATGAAAAATAAGCTTTTTTGAATATTTATGTTATATAAATATTTTTATTAAAATTGTATATTAATATTAAAAAAAATTATTAAAAATAATCTATTAGAATTATTCTTATTAATTAATTTTTAATTTATTTAATTCAACTTTAATAAATTTAATTGTAACTACTATTAAGTATTTGGATAATATTAATTTTTACAAAGTCTAATATTAAAAAGTATCAAAATATTATCTATGAATAGATTACTATAAATGGTGAATAATATCTAAGTTTTAATTATAATAATACTATTTTTTAAAGATACTATATGTAGTGACAATCAGTAATCATAATTGTAGTAGTATTTATATATATAATATTACAAAATCCAAAATAAGTTTATAATTAAATAAAAAATAAAAAATAATGAAAATATGATATATAACATATTTAAATATATTAATAATTTAATTATTATAATCAATCTAGAATTTAACATATCTATTTTAAATAATATCTGTACTAAAAAGAATTATAACAAGATGATTTATAAGATTATATTAATTTGATTAATAAATTATGATAGTATATAAGATATAATCTTTTTTTTTATTAAATTTATGTAATTTAAAAAAGAGAATAAATATATAATTTAAATATTCTAAAAAATATTATTACATATTTATAATAATTAAAATTTATGATAATAAGAAATAATTTATTAATAAATATGCATAATAAACTGCAACTTCATGAATGATAGATTATAGAAGAATTTCTTTATAATTATCAAAAATGTCAATCAAAAATCTATTTAAATAATTTTTATTTATATATTTTAAAATACTAAAATTTATCATTTTAATTTCTTTAAAATATTAACTAACTATTTTAAAAAATAATCTTTTTTAAGAAAATTTACTTAAACATTATATTATTATAATAATCAAATTAGAAAAATCTTATATTATCATAATTTGTTTTAAAAATTCTAATACTTGAAAAAAATATTATAAAAACTGTATTTAAAAAAGTAAAGAAATTTGAAACATTTTTTAAATATATTAGAAAAAATAAGATTATATATTTTAATTGTTATAATACAATATTAATTAATAATTCTTTATATTTATATAATATGCTTTAAGCTAGTATAAAAAAGAGAAATAAATACTAATAAAAAGAAAATTTTGTTTTTTTTTAAATATATTAAAATAATTACAAAGATCCTTTATAAAAGAAAATTTATTAATAAATCAACTATTATTATATAATTGAAGAATTTTTATATAATAATAGAGTTTAAAAATAAATATTTAAAGATTTATTAGATAAAATAAATGTAAAACGTTATTAATATAAGATGTCACAAAATATCTCAAGCAAATTGAATAAAGATTTATTGATAAATAAATAAACTAAAAGCTAAAAATACTAAAATAAGAAAATACAAAAAAAGAATTAATCACAAATAAAAAAGAGTAGCCTTATGCTATTTTTACAAAAAAAGGTTGCAAATAGTCATTGTTAAACTGATCAGATTGCATCTAGCAATTGATAGTTACTTTCTTATTAAGAATTTAGTCCTCTTTATATACTTTTTAATGTAAATCTAATATATCATATATGTTAGGTATATCTGATAAATCTGCACTTTTTTGTATTACATAAATTAAATATATCTATTAAATTAATCATATTAACTGTATCACTTATGTAACTATTTATAATATATTATATAGATTAATTATGTTACAATAGTCCTATTACAGTAAGTAATATATTTAAAAAATTAACTGAATTAAAATTAATATTAGATAGTATTATTCAACTTGTAATTATTTCAAAAATTCAAATAATAAATTTTTTATTGTAAAGTTACATAAATTATAAAAAAATATTTATGATGGTAAACATTATGCAATAATAGCTTTAAGAGAAACTTGATAGAATAGTTATTATAAAATATGTACAAGTCTTTTAAGAATACAAAAAACTTTACAGTAAATTATATAAAAAACTTATTTAGATTAGAAAAAAGATAGAATAATTGAAAGCAGCTATTTTTCTTATTGTTATGTCTATTACATCCTGAATATTGAATAGAATAATTTAAAGATAATATAAAAATTAATTATACTACTTTTAGAAAATAATTAATCTATTATTATCAAGTATAATTTAGAATAAAACCAATCTGTATTTTACGTGAATTTGATGATTTTTGCTTAGAAAAATATCTATTTAATTATGATACATATAAACAATTTAATAGTGATATTTTGACAATATTGGTATTTTGCAAAAATATTTACTAATAAATTAAGCTTAGTTACCTGTAAAATATTTGGAATTTATGTGAATGTAACCTCTATTAAATATTTTTGAAGTTGTATAAATTTTTTATAAACAAATTAACAAAATTGTTTAATAGTAAGTGTTTATTATTATTTTATATTAAAATTAATAAATACTATTTTTTTTTAGTTAGTAAAAATACTTAATATAAGTAAATTAAGAATAGATATTATATGAAATAATCATTTTAAATCTGATTTTTATCCAACTTCATTAAATATTACAATTGATACTAATAGTCATGAACATTCTAATATAAATGATAATGAAAATAGTAAAGAAACTAAAAATCTTTCTTTAAAAGAAGAATTAGAAAAGAAAGATTTATTTAATTTAGAAGAAAAATCAGATTATTTAAAGAATTTGGTAAATATTTAGAAAAATAGATAGAGATATTAGAAGAAGAAATTTTTAATGATTTTGATATGAAATTTAAGAATAAAGAAGAATCTATAATAATTAATAATTTTATTCATTCTATAATTGATTCTAATATGAAATAGAATTTAAAAATACTTTTTAAGGAATTATAAGTTCTTTTTAAATAATATTTTTAAATTTATTATTTGATGATTTTTTTATAAAAATCAAAAGTTTTTCATTTAAATATTATGTTAAAAAAAAATAAATAAAAAATGAATTTATCGAAATTCTTGTAACTTTAAAGAATTTAAATTAATAAATTATCACCATTTTCAAATTACTATGATTGGCAAATTGTCAATCAATTATAATTAAAATACTAAAAACACTGAAAACAACTGAAAACATGTGCAAATTTTATTTAAAAATTCTCTAAATGATTATTGGTTGATTATTTTTAGATCTGATCACTTGATAATCTATGTAATACTAAAATTACGCAAAAAAGAAGTTAAAGTAATTTTTTGTGTTTAATTATTTATAATAAAAATGATGAAAAATTCTGTTTACAAATATCTTCTTAGCACTTGTTATACCTGTCAAAAATATCTATGTTGTTTTAAACTTTCACAAGAGAATCCATGCAATTGTCAAAAAGATAAAACATCAAGAGTTAAAAACTTCTCAGCTAGACAACAAATATACCAATGCGCATTTACTCCAAGTCAATTGTTTCCAAAACTCAATCAGTTTCTATTTAGTGCCAATACTAAATTTGGTTACAATAGTAATTTTGAAGAATGCTTTTCTTATACTACTTGCAATGCTTGTAATAGCAAACTCCAATGATTAAAAGATAGTGATAAGAAGTCTCAACCCAAAAAAACTCAGAAGTTAAGCTGTAATAAGAAAACTGATGAAGTAATTGTTTTGGACAGTTTATCAAAAAAAATAACAAGAAAAGAGATGATAAAAATAATTATGATAGTTATGTTAGTAATGAAGAAGATGATAATGATGAAGATGATGATGATGTGATGAAGATGATGATATTGACGAAGTAAAAATACAACTAGTTGTTATGAATAATAATATAAAAACACCTACAGCAAAAATTCTAACTATTCAACCTGCTAGTTATAAAAATGTTATGGAGAAAATAAATTTAGCAACCAGAAAAATTTTAGGAAAAGAAATTAAATCAATGGATAATTATACTATTTCATATAAAGCTGCAAATGCTCGTGGACCTTCTAATACGCTTGAAGATAAATTAGATTTTCAAGAATTTATTAGTGAATACCAAAAGATAACTTCATCTGAAAAAAGAATGTTAGTGACAGTAACTGTAAAGAGTAATGTAACTGAAAAAAAAAATAGGAAAAACAAAAAGGTAAAGTTTTTTAATATATCTGTGAGATAATAAGCAAAAATTTAATATTTAGAATTTTTTAGAATTCTGATGATAAAAGTAGATCATCTTCTGAAGAAGAACAAGCCAAAAAGAAAAAGAAATCTCATCCAATTAAAGAAGATGATTTATCAAAAGAAGAGAAAGCACAATCTGAAATTATTGCTGATTTGGTTGAAATATATAAATGTAATGTGCATTCTACTTTATGTTTTATTCAAGATGGCCAGCATTTGCAACTTAATCCTTCTAGATTATAGCTTTGAGCTCGTGATATTGTATATAAAATATTTATTATTTTGTAAATTCAAGTAAAAAACAATATTTATTGTTAATTTTTATTTAGATGAATAAAGGAATAACTTATGATGTTCCTCTATCCTATCCGGTATTTGATATGAAATCAAGTGTATTTGCTAATAATAATAAATTAACAACACAAGTATAGGTTAATCAAACACCAATTACACCTACTTTATTATTTAACTACTAAGTCAACTTGATCAAAATCACGTAAATTTTCATTTGGAATTATCACTAAATTCAAGTAAATTACCTTTAATTAGTGAGTTTCTTAATTACTTGGATCTGAAATATAACTGTAATGTATATATTAAATTTGAAAATGCATTTGTTAAAGAAAAATTACTGTTAACGTTATAAAAGATTTAACAGATAAGCAATTGCAGCAATTAGGTGTAGTGAAAATCAGATGGCAAAAAAACATCATTATTACATAATATAATAAAAATGATGTTTTTTCAAATATAAATCAATATTTATTTTTTACTCTAAATTGATTATCATACATAAATTGATGCTTTAAAAAATGATTGTGATATTTGAGGAGTTATTTGACTATATGCAACTAATAATTCATGTATTGGATCATTATAAGCTTCTATAAAATCATAATTATGCCTAATCTATGATTTGATGGTTGAGAATGCAGTTTCAATAGGATTATAATCGGGGGAGTAAGGGGAAGAAAAACAATATGGTAATCTAAACCTTCTAATAACTCTACCAATTCATTATCATGATGAATCTGAACATTATCTATCACAATAACACTATTATTTCCTGAATATAGTTGCATTATTGGCATCTAAAAATAAAATTTACTAATTATATATAATGCAAAACAAATAAGCTTGTATAATTATTATTTGCCACTTGATCAAGCACAAAATCAACAAATTTTTTTTGATCACATGCTCCTTCAAATATGTCAACAGCAATAAATCCTTCTAATGTAAGAGCAGGCAAAATTGTGTATCATTTTTCTCGTACAAACACTACTTTTTTATGTGCACGTATATTGCGAGAAGAATATCTATATAATCTTGATATACTTCATTCATCTTTGGCACTTTCATTAAGGAAAATTAACTGATTTAAAGCATAGTGTTCACCAATAATCCCTAAATAATATGCATGCATAATATCATTTCTTTCCAATGTAGCCTTATGTAACTTTATAACAAATAAAAAAATAATCATTTTATCTATTTCAAAATTTTACAATAAATATATATATATAAAATATTTACTTTTTTTGAGTAATTCCCAAGTATTGAAGTGAACGCCAAAGTATTGCAATAGATGCTCTTTTTCCAGTTAGATTTTCCATTTCATATACTAGTTCGTCTAAATACCAGTCTACCTTTTCTGCTATAAGATTTCTAAGTACAGCCATATCTGCTCTACTAAATAGCTTTCTACAACCAGAAACACCTTTGAAAGGATTTTTAATACATGCCTAGCGATTATATCTCCTTTTTATTTTATTTACAAGACCCTTACTTACATATAACATATTAGCAATATCTACAGTTGTAAAACCATCAGTGTAGAGATAAACAATATGCTAACATAAATCCTCACTTAATTCTCAAGACATATTTGAAGCTTTCTGGTAAAAAATAAAATATTTTTATTACAGGTTTTGTCTGTTATTATTTTGGAATCGGTTAGGAAGGTTAGGAATCAGTTAGGAATCAGTATAAGCTACTAGTAAAAATGCGAAGCGAATAACAGAAAAATATAATAAATGTAATACAATAGTGGCTTAGTATTATGTAGATCAAATTACATTTTATTTTATATATGCATATGACTATTTTTTATTGGAACTTCAAAATTGACTTTTTTTATTAAAATTAAAAAAAACTGCTGATCACAGTAATTTAAAAACAATGATAAATTAAAATTTTGATTTATATACTTAATATAGATTAAAAAGTACAATAACATAGTGAAGTTAATTTTTAGTAAAAAAAAATATTAAATAAAACATAAAATTCGATATAAGTCAATACTATATATAAAAAATTGCTAGTATGTATTTAAATCTCTTTTAATTATATTTCAAGATTAAATAAGAGTATAATCCTTGAATTATTTGCAAATCCTAAATTCTACAACCTCAAACACTAATAAACAAACACAGAGAGATATATTAGCTAACCAGCTAAAAAATATAGTTATATATAAGATTGTTGACAGTTGCTTGTAGTTTTTAAAATATACTGTTAACGTGCAAACTTTTCAGGTTGCAACTGTTAGACGTGGTGTCAGAGGGTTGACTCTTTTTATAGTTCACGTAATAATTCTGATCAGTTTATGATAGTCTTGACTAATTTACTATCAGTTTATAAGTTTAAATCAAGTTTATTAGACGCGAGCAGCTTTAAACACAGTTTACGAGTTTTCACAGTAAATTGGAAAAGAGTTTCAGATGCGAAGTAAGAAATAAGAAATACTTTATTGAATTGAAAAGAAAATAATAAGATAATAATATATGAGAGAAATAAGAAAGAGAAATAAGACACAGAGGTACACAAGGTAAAGAGTAGCATTGCGCTATCTTTTACAAAAAAAGATTCAATACAGCCGTCGGTTCTCTCTTTCTAATGAACAAAAGAGGTTGTATTTATATCTATTCTATTACATATTTTGACATATCTAATATATTAACTATGTTAACTATATCAACTATATTAACTATATTAACTATAGTAACTATGTTAGACATATCTGATATGTTAGACATATTAGCTATATTAAACATGTCAAACATGTCAAATATATTTGACATTATCGACATTTGTACTTCGCCACCCAATTGTTGATCCATGATCGTCAAGATCAACAACCGGTCACATTACTCCCTCCTTAAGATTTTTGTTTCAACAGAAATTTCCAGAGTACGGCTAAGAAGATTCTGATATTCCTTAGTCTTAAGTCATCTAATCCAGGTCAATGTTAAAGAACGAGTATTCAGGATTTGTTGACTTCCTAAATTTTCAAAAAGAAAATAAATATGAATGAAACATTGGTAGTAATGCACGGTAATTGTTTAACTTTGAAGAGTCCTTTGCGCAGGCGTCATGTTATCATCATTTAGTAGTTCGCCTAAGAAGAAAGCGTTTATTAAGATCCAGACATGATTTTTCATACGTCGTGCTCATAGAAGAGCTTAATAAGTACGTTTAACTTTCTCAGTATAAAGCATATCCTCAGTATAGGGCTTTGGTGATTTAAAAGGCAAGTCTTGAATTAGAACTCTTTGCAATTCCTGTAAGATGGGGTCGTTAATAACGGTATTGGTCATTTTTCCTACAGACTAAGGTTGTTCAAGTCTTGTATTTATACTGTTAATTTTGTTGATCTGAAATGATAATTTGAGGTTCCCAATTAGCTCTTTCAAGATAAGGTTTAAGTTGATCAGCATGCGTCAGATTTTTCTGAATTCGTCCGTCTAATATTCGCAATTTATAGGTACCAGATCGTACAATATTATGAATATAGAACGGTCCATCAAACTTATCCTTGAATTTGTCTTCATGTACGTGTGATCGTGAAACATTAAATAAAAGTACTTTATCTCCAATTTGATAATCTATGCCCTTATGTGTCTGGTCGTAACGTTCCTTTTGTTTTTGCTATTGTTGCAAAATATTCTGTTGTGCATCGTATCGACGTAGTTGTAATTGTGTTGTTAAAAGACGATGGTATTGTTCTATTGTTTGTGGCAACTTTATGTGGTAGTAGGTCGTGGTACTTGAAGATCTATAGGTAGTATAGCATGTTGTCCATACAATAACTCAAAGGGTTCGTGCTTGGTTATATCTTGTTGTACTGTACGATATGCGAATAAGGCTGATGAGAGATAGACATCCTATTCTTCTTGATGTTGCTCAGCATATTTAGCTAAGATAGTACACAAAGTCTGATTAAAACGTTCAGTTAATCCATTTGTTTGGGGTGATGGGTGAAGAGAGTCGATGTTTTGTTCCAATAACATGTAATAATGCAGTTATTAGTTCATTTTGAAATGACGTAGCTCTATTGGTTAAGATTTTCTTTAGAGTCCCATGTCTACACACGGTTTCTTAAAAAATAAACTGTGCTGTTATTTGTGCGGTACAATCAGGTACAGCAGTGGCTTCAGCCCATTTAGTGAGATACTCTGTGGTGACAATGATGTATTGTTACCTTGCTTAGTTCGTGGTAGTGGTCCTACGTAATCAATCCCAATTCGATCAAAAGGTTGCCCAACTGAAATTGGGTGTAAAGGCTCTTGTCGTCGAGGTGTCCCTTATCGTTGATATACGTCACATATTTTCACCCATTCCTTTACAGTATCGTACATCTTTGGCCAATAATATTTATATACTAATTTATTGAAGGTTATGTCACGTCCTAAATGTCCTCCTAGAGGTTCATTATGGATGTTGTGCAAAAGGGATTCAACTTCGGTGGATTTTATAATAAGAAGAGGGTTTGAAGGGTTTTGAGAATTTTGTCGATAAAGAAGGTGATTATAAATGACATAGTGTTTCGCTTGTTTTTGTATAGACAATTGTTGAGCAGGTGTAGATGATTCAGAGTATTTTGATTGGGTTAAATATAGGTAAAGGTTTCGATACAAGTTTATATCCATGTTAAATATTAGAGCTGTTAGTCACACTGCTAACGCTTTCACTTTCACTCTAAGAATTGTAATTTGATGCTTGAATTAATGGGAAGGCAATCTAGAAAGGGTATCAGCGTTTTGATGTACAGAGGGTGAACAAAAGTATTCGCATACCTTCTATAAACGCGAATTAATGCTAGAAAAGTCATATGACCGCAATAACAAATTGCGATCATATGACATGTTAGTGTTTATTTATATTATAAACATAAAAAAATAACAATTTAATTTTTTTTTTAATAAATTTTCTTCTCCGAAACTCTAAATAAAAAAAAATGTTAAAAACTAAAGAATTAACTGCAGAACAACGCGGAGCCATAATTTATTGCTATCAATGTGGTAATAGTTATTGGACCATTGCTAATACCGTTGACTGCGGAGTGTCAACTGTTCGTGACACTATTATTCAATATCGTAATACTGGATCAACCAAATCGATGCATCATTTTGGACGTTCACCTTTAATTCCAATCCCACAACGAAATCGCCTTAAATGAATCGTGATGAATGATAAAACTAAAAATCGTCATCTATGTGCAGCTGGAATACAACAGCTTTAGAAGAAGAAGACTGGACAAGATGTTTTGACCAAGACGATTAGACGAACCCTCCATTCAGCTGGATTAAAAAATTGTGTTGCAAGAAAAAAACCATTAATTTTATCAGCAAATATTGAGGCGCGTCTTGAATGGTGTTTAGAACCTCAAAGCTGGACTAAAGCGGATTAGTCAAAAAAGTCTTGTGAAGTGATGAATCCACATTCTCTCAATTTCAACAAAGCCGCTCTAGTAAGGTTTGGTGTGAACCGAAAGATGAATGGACTTTATCCTGTGTTACAGCTACAGTAAAACATAGCCCTAGTCGAATATACTGGGGCTGCTTTTCAAGAAAAAGTATGGAGCCAATTGTTCCATTGTCTGGAACAGCAACTGGTAATTTACATGTCATCATTCTTCGTAAATATGTTGTTCCGGCCATGAGAAAATCTTTTCCAAATTATGATGGCTGGTTTCAAGAAGATAATACTCAGCCTCATAAATCAAAGGTTGCAATGTCTTTTCAAGCGGAAAGCAATCTTCGTACATTATCTTGGTCAGCACAAAGTCCTGATCTTAATCTGATTGAGAATCTTTGGGCTGAAGTCAAGAAAACTATCTGAGCTTATAAAAAACCTCTATCTAATCTTGCTGTTCTTGACCGATATGTTAAAAAGGCATGAAAAGAAATTCTGAAGCATACTATCGAAACCTAGTCAATAGTATACTACAACGAATTCAAGCCATGATTGTGGCAAATAGTGGCCCAACTAAGTACTAGTTACTTAGTACAAAATTTAGATCTTAATCAGCTTTAAATAAAATATTAATTAACCTTTCATTGTTAATGCAAAATTATTTGAAGTTTTATATTGAGTGAAAAAGTGTGCAGATACTTTTGTCCACCCTCTGTATTTTACCTTTATGATAGTGAATATTATAAGGAAATTCCATAATTCGTACAATCTATCTCATAAATTTGTGAGGTAGATCAGGTTTGTTGAACAACCATTGCAGCGCAGCATGGTCGGTAATTAAGTCGAATGGTTGATGAAGGAGGTAGATCCTAAAATGTTCCATTGCCTAGACAGCAGCGAGACATTCAAGTTCCGTAGATGCATAGTTCTTTTCAGCACTGTTAAGAGTTCGACTAGCGTACGCGACTACATGTTCCTTTTGTTCATCATCCAATTGAGTCAAAACAGCATCCAGTCCCATGTATGAGCCATCAGTGAATAATAAAAACTTCTTAGAAAAGTCAGGGTAAACAAGGATAGGGACTGTTATTAAACATTCCTTCAAGTATTCGAATGCCTGCTGTTGAGTTTCTGTCCACTTATAAAGTGTTTCCTTTTGAGCAAGAGATGTAAAGGTGCAGTGATAGTTGAGAAGTTTTGTATAAATTGACGATAATATGAAGCAAGTCCTAAGAATCCACGAAGTTCAGTAATGTTAGAGGGTATTGGAAAGTCTCTAATTTTCTTAATTTTTGAAGGATCAGAGGCGATTCCTTGTCCATTTACGATGTGTTCTAAGAAGGCAAGTTCAAGCTTTCCAAATTCGCATTTATCTCGTCCTAATTTTAGTCCAGCTTTTCTTAATCGTTGAAATATATTCTTCAAATGAGTGAGATGTTCTTCAAATGTGATCAAAAAAATAATAATATCGTCTAAATATACAGCTACATATTTCCCAATTTCTTCCCTAAAAACTTTATTCATAAGCCTTTGGAATGTTGCTGATGCATTAGTTAAACCAAAAGGCATGACAGTGAATTCATAAAGTCCATGACTAGTAATAAATGCGGTCTTTTGTTGGTCCTCAGGTGTCATGGCAATTTGCCAGTATCCACTAGCTAAGTCAAGCGTTGTGAAATACTTGGCTTTGCCAAACATATTCAAAAGTTCATCGATTTGTAGGAGGGTAACAATCTCGTCGAGTTACATTATTGAGTTTTCGATAGTCAACGCAGAACCTTAGCTTGCCATTTTTCTTCCTTACTAGGACTACAGGAGAAGCCCAGGGACTTTCTGATGGTTGTATTAATTTGTTTTTCAACATTGTGTCAATTTCTCCTTCAATAAAATCTTGTTCAGGAGGAGCAACTCGATATGCTCTTTGACGTATTGGCATGTCATTTTCTAATGGTATATGATGTGTCTCTACATTAGTATGTCCAAGTTGAGACAGATCATCTGCAAATAGATCATTATTTTGCTTAAGGAAGGTGGTCAAGTATTGCTGTTGTTTTCCTTCCAAAGAAGCGGTTATTTTAGGAATCTTTGGTTTTTCCTCAGGAATATTCGAAAGTAATTGTAAATGTTCCCATTCTTTTTGACATAATTTGCAAATATCCGTTGGTTTGTCAAGTCGATGATGACACCAACATCGGTTTCCTGGCCCTTGCCAATGATATTTCCATTTTTCATTGGTAGGAGGTTGAATGTCAAACTTTTGTTTTAAATTTTTATAATATAGCAAAAAGTATCGTTGTCCTTAAATTAGAACTTGGTCTGGCTTAGCTTCAGCGAGGATTGGTTGACTAACATTATCTCTTAGAACTGCGTAATATCGTTACGAGATTAGAACTTCTTCTTCATACTCATCATTTGTAGGCTTTACTACTGGTATCGGTTATTGAAATTGGTCAAATATAGGTTTTTTCCAACAAGTCATTGGAACTTGATGTATGATTCCATTCCATTTAAAAATAAAAACTCCTTTATTCCAATGTAATTGTGCTTGACATTTGGTAAGCCAATCATTACCAGTAACTATATAATAATCATTCGATTCTGTAATGTCAACATTCATTGGAATCTCTACATTATCAATTTGGATTAGTATATTTGTCACCCATCCTAACGGTCGAGAGCGTCCACCTTGAATATTTATCATTGTAATTTGAGAAGAACCTTCTATTTTCCGTTCTAATTGTTATAAAAATGATCTAGACATCACACTTCCTGCTGATCCAGAATCTAAGATTAAGTATATTAGTTTTCCATCCATATGAGCATAATAATAAATAGCTTCAATAGCTTTTGAGGGGTTTGGATTTCCTCCGGTGTACTCACCCTCTGGAGACATCGTTAATAGTTTAAATGAGGATGTGGTGGGTAAACAGGAGCAGATGTCACATATGTGGGTTGTGATAGTAAAGTCCCATTGGTGATGGATACATATTTTGGTTACTGAGCATCATTAGAGTATGATAGGAAAGTGCAGCACGTTGTCCTCCATTGGTTCCAAATCTATTTCTAATTGGACATAAATTTTCCTAATGTTCATGTTGTCTACAGTGAGGGTAGGGAGTTTTTGGCTGTGTGGTGCAGTTCTGTGCAAAATGCTCAATTTGTTTACAATTATGACACTTATTGTTATTGCTGCGATTAGTTCTTAGTGCTCGACAATCCTTGGAAAGATGTCCAATTTTTTCACAGTTATAACAGCTTCATCCATTACCGCCAGATGTACTATTATTTAGGCGATCTCTTCAGTTATTATTTGTCTGATCATTGGCAGGTTTAGAGGCCGCAGTAGTATTAGATAATAGATGTTTAAACTCTTTAATTAGCTTTTTGTTGTTCTCGTCGATGAGTTGTTGCATATTGGCAGGTTGTTTTTCTTCTTTAGATTCTTCACTTTGATTCAAGTAGGCTTTGCTTAAAGAGTATCCAGATAAAGTAGTATCACGAGACAATACAGCCTCAACTGAACGAGCTCTGTCAACTGCTTCCTCTAAGTCACGTGAAGCAGCAGCAGCAAACGCAGTATGAAATTCAGATTGTAGCCCTTGAAGAAATTGCTCAATCTTTTCGTCTTCTGGAGTATTATACTTCAGGTCTAATTTTAGATATAAGGATTCAACTTCTGCAGCATATTCCTCCACCAATTGTCTAGGTCTTTGCTTACATCGTTGAAGCACAGATCGCCATTGCGTTCGTCTATGAATAGTGCAGTAATATTTGAGAAAATGATAGACAAAGAATCGGTGTTTATGTTGGCGATCATTATCATTATCCCAATAGCGTAAATCCTTTTCAAATTTTGTTTTGTTAAACCAGGTAAGAGCTAATCCTTTCATGAAGGATAGTATCAGGGTCAATCTCCTTTTGTCAGAAATGCCATTAGCTTCATAAGCATGGTTGTATCGTTCAAGCCAGTCGCTAGGGTCCTGGTCGCCTCCCTTGAACGTAGGAAGATCTATGAATCTAGCTTCTCGAGATCCTCCAAATCCAACATTTTTTGTAGATCTTTCATCATCTGAAAGAAGTTTCGTTCGTCATTGTCCTTAGCATTATTGGTATCGAAAGGATCTTTATTATTATTCCCAGAACCACCATCTTCAGAATCAGAGTTAGAGGAAGAGGGGGAAGAACTATCATAGTGAGAAGAGTAACGATGACCTCATTGTTTACTACTTCTTTTTTCTTTAGACTTTTTATCCTGTAAATAACTAGTCTTATATTTTGAGAGATGTGTGAGAGACTAGTATCCTTTTGGTCAGAGATTCCTTTCTCATCTGAGGATTCCTTGTAAGTTAGTTTTGGTGGCTTTCCCGTCCCTCTGTAAGAGCTAAAAGTTGTTTCGTCAAAGCTTAAAGTTCAGTTACTAGTATCCTTTCTACTAGGAGTGGTATTAGCAATTATGGTTTCCTCTGGTGGGTAAAGTCCTTGAAGAGAGGAAAGATTTTCTTCAACAGATTTAGAAGAGTTGCTACCTTCAAGAGTTATTTTCTTTGAAGGTCCAATCATTCTGAAAGGAGAAAAATTTCAGCTTGGATTGAGATAAGTAAGTAAATCACCTTGGAATTTCTTTTAGAAGAGATCAGTTTCAGCTTGAGCTCGAATACAATATGTAACTGTTTGCTACAAGATTGGTATCGGTGTGTTTCTATATCTTAAAGTATTAAGGGTTTGTTTATAATATATTTCTCTTGTGCCAGTAAATTCTACAGCGATCGCAGTTTGAAAAGCCTCCAAGCTTTTGCTAGTATACAGTAATGCTTCTAGAACCTTTTGTGCCCACTCAAAGAAGTTAAAAAAGGATTGCGGTATCTCCTTAGGTGGCGGATTATAAGCAATACAGGATGGGTCGTCAGTTAAATTAAATTTACTAATTGATTTTCTAAAATTACGTTCTTGCTTATTGTGTATAGCTGAATGGTTCTATTGGTATTTTATCAATTCTCTGAAGTTGTTCATAGAGTGTTTCTCATAGTCTTACGTAAACAGAAAAAGAGGTCCTGTCGTCGTCGCTAAATGTTAACGTGCAAACTTTTCAGGTTGCAACTGTTAGACGCAGTGTCAGAGGGTTGACTCTTTTTATAGTTCACGTAATAATTCTGATCAGTTTATGATAGTCTTGGCTAATTTACTATCAGTTTATAAGTTTAAATCAAGTTTATTAGATGTGAGCGGCTTCAACCACGGTTTACGAGTTTTCACAGTAAATTGGAGAAGAGTTTCAGATGCGAAGTAAGAAATAAGAAATACTTTATTGAATTGAAAAGAAAATAATAAGATAATAATATATGAGAGAAATAAGAAAGAGAAATAAGACACAGAGGTACACAAGGTAAAGAGTAGCATTGCGCTATCTTTTACAAAAAAAGATTCAATACAGCCGTCGGTTCTCTCTTTCTAATGAACAAAAGAGGTTGTATTTATATCTATTCTATTACATATTTTGACATATCTAATATATTAACTATGTTAACTATATCAACTATATTAACTATATTAACTATAGTAACTATGTTAGACATATCTGATATGTTAGACATATTAGCTATATTAAACATGTCAAACATGTCAAATATATTTGACATTATCGATATTTGTATTTTGCCACACTATTGTTGATCTATGATCGTCAAGATCAACAACCAGTCACAATATAAATGATCTTTAAATAATATAATTGTTCTAATTCCATAAATCAAAAAACAAGATAACAAATATAACATATAGGCAAATATAAAAAAATTTAAGTTTATTATTAATTATTTTTCTAATAAAACAGATTTTTTTTTTAAAAAAAATAAAAATATCTTAAAAACTTATCTCTACAAAAAGAAAATAATTGTATTTAAAATATTTTTTTAAAAAAAAATAATTACTTAATAAAAATTTTTTAGAACTTACTATCAAATGATCCAAGATCAATAACTACAAAAAAGTAAGTATAATTAATAGTTAGATAATTTTTTTTTTAAAAAAAAAATTTTCTTTTATAAAACTTACCTTTGAATAGATCTAAAAATTAAAGAATCAAAGAATAACTACAAAAAAAGTAAGAATAATTTGTAATTAGATTCTTTTATTTTCTTAAAAAAAATTAATAAAATTTTTTTTGTAAGACTTATCTCTAGATGAATCCAAAGCTTAAAGGATTACTATATTAAAGAATAGCTATAAGAAGATAAGTATAGTTTGTAGTTAGATTCTTTTTTTCTTAAAAATAATTAATAAAATATTATTGTAAAATTTACCTCTAGATAGATCTAAGACTTGAAGGATTGCTACATTAAATAGCTACAAGAAGGTAAGTAATTGTAGTCAGTTATTTGATTTTTCTTAAAAAAAAAAATTAATAAAATTTTTTTTGTAGTATTTACCTTCAGACAGATCTAAGTTTTAAAAAATCATTATATTTACAAGAAGATAAGCATATTTGTTAGTTAGTTATTTGATTTTTTCTTAAAAAAAAATTTAATAAAATTTTTATTTGTAGGATTTGTCTTCAAATGGATCTAAGAAGATAAGTATAATTGTTTAATTTTTTTTTAAAAAAAAAAATTTAATAAAATTTTCATTTGTAGGACTTACTTCAAAATAATTTAAAGCTTATAAAATCTGATTTGCTATCATATTTAAGATTTAAAAAAGCCATTTCATTATATAAATAAAATAAATAAAATTAACTTTTCATTCTTCATAAATTTAGCTTAAATCAAAGTAAATTAGTATTTATTAAATAAAAAAAATATTTTTAATAATAAACTTACCATTTGCATCATAAAAATTCATTTATTTCATGTACTCTAAAAGACAAATTGGTGAGATCTATAGTAAGATCAACTTACATATAGTTTTACTATATATTGGATATTTCAAAAAAGAAGTATATATTATTAGTGCATTAATGTACATAAATCTATAGAATATTTCTTAAATTTGATTAGTTCAATATCATATGATAATTACTGTTGATTAGCCAATAAAAATAATTAATTTATCTCAAATATTCTGAACATAAAAATTTTATGTCTGTGTTCATAAAATAGTCTAAGATCAGATAGTTCATATTCATATTTATATTTCATGATAATACTGCTTTATCCCAGTTATTTATTTTAATTCTAGTCAAAATAAATATATTAGATTTGTTATCTCTTTATTAAATAAGAATAAACCTAGAGATCCTAAAATCTAGGCTCTTATTAATGAACAATCTTTAATTATTACTGAATAATAAAAGTAATTATAAAATATTAACGCTCAAATATAAGAAATAATAACACAATTGCAAAAGTTATCTGATTTCTTTTTCTAATAATTACCTCCTATTCTTAAATCTTATATCATAATTAATACTAATAATAATAATATATTAGATAATAATATTCTTACCATCCATTCTAATAAAAATATAAATAATTTAAAAGAACACTTACAATTTCGTTAGCTATATATAATATTAATTTACTTCAATATATAATTAAAAACTAATTTATTAATAATACATTTTTAGATTTTAATACTGACTTCGTAAGTTTAATCAAAACTTGACACAAAGCTGACCAAACCTTTTGCAACTCTTTTAATCCAATTTATACTTCTTTTTAGAATAGCCATATCAATTAATACGCTGATATTAGCATTTTAATTAAAAAATCTTAGGCTATTTACATCTAAAAATATTTTTAGACAACAATAAATTTATTTATATTAACCTTTATCTAGCTGATAATATAAATATAGAAAATTTTATGTTTATTTATATATATCTACTGCAATTTACTCTAAGGAAGACTGAACTAAACTTCATAAGAAGATTATCAAACATGTTAAAGATAAATTTAAATTTGACTTCAAAGTTTTAATTCTAGGTGATTTCAATGTGAATTTAGATACTTACTGATCATATATTAAATAGACTTTCTTTTCATTAGTAAATGAGTCTTTATCAACAATTTTTCACTATGAATTTTCTTGATTTTTATGACATTTGTCATGATACATTTTATAGTAGTAGTCATAAGTATCTGACTCCTTATAATTCTTAAAATTAATTATTAAAATTTTCCAAAATTCAAGTACAATACCAATATTGATCACATATAAATTATAAGCTTATATAACATATAAATTAGAAATTAGATGATTGATAAATTTTGACTAAAAAATGTTGATATTTTTTAATAAATTAAACAAAATAGTTTTTTTATATAAATTTCAATAATAACTAAAATGGAAATTTCAAAAATATAGCTATTTTATATCTATTATAATAAAATTATGATATTTATCATATTTAAAAATACTATTTAAATAAAGATTTTAGTAAGGATACTGTCAGATATTACCTAATATCTTAGGGAGAAGGGGGATAGCAAAGATCTTAGATTATACATAATAATATAGTCATGTGATAATAGTATATTACGTGATTATCATTTGATAAAAATGGCTTAGTAAAATTTGTTACACATTTATTATATAGATTAATATAGCATTTATAACATTATAGTATTATAGCATATACGCATACATTTAACGTGTTTTTTATAAAATTTACTCATTTTCCATCTGAATTACTAGCCCTTAGTTCAAATTCTATTTTATTTCACAACCTCTTTTGTTGAGATGAGAGAAGAGAAAGATCATCGAAAGATGAGTTTTACTGTTTCTTAGGTCATTCTCAGGAAGTAGGATGTATGAATCATTTATGATTTGTTAGGAGTGTGAGAGTAAGAAAATATTCTGACAAGTAAGACAACAAAGTTGCAAATATGTATTTTTTTTAATAAACGTACAATAGGCATCATAATCTGGTATTTTTAAAAGATCACCATACTGAAGAAGGTGAATCAGGTTAGTAAATCAGCCATCTTTGGCTTTGGTAATTAGTGGTAAGAAGCTATTACAGTCACATCTCGATATAACGAAGTTGCTGATTTAGCTAATCAGGACTTCATTATAAGAATCTTCGTTAACGCTATAACGAATTATGCGGTATGTATAACAAATAATTCATTATAGCATTAACGAATTATTCGTTATAGTAGATGATTACTGATTTCATTACACAAATATAATTTTAC
>CAJVPQ010001118.1:0-20267 GCA_910591825.1 Funneliformis caledonium
TTTTGTTTTATTTTATAATAAATTCCAAATATTTATTAATATTTATTTTAACTAACTATTTGTTATTTTAATAAAATCTATTAAAATAATAATTTTTTTCTAATTATCTTCTATTCTATAGTGTTTAGACATTTTGAATATCTTTATTGTCATATTTATCTAATAATAAGTTCTCATCTAGTTTACAAGAATTTCAGGAAAGAAATTTTTTAATGTGCTGAATTTGTTTCCCTAAAAACTTATTGTTAGATCAGATTGCATCATAAGGAATAATATAAGTCTTAAGAATTGTACGAAAACTTTTAAAATCCTTTTCACGCGTAATATTAAAGGACTTAAGATCTATAATAGCATAATGTGTAGTTAGTTTAGGATTTTGATTATTTGACCTTGTAGTAATTTTCCAATCTATCTCTACAATTTTCTTTTCATATGAATCAAGTTGCCAATACATGGTAAGGTAAGAAGATCCTGATTTTTCTAGATTACTTTTTTTAAAGACATATTCAGATATTAATTTAGATATTAAATCTATTTTAAAATTAGAATTAGTAATTTTTAGGTTATGATTCTTAATTTGGATAGTCCAAAATATAAATTGATTATCCTAATTTTCATCTTTTTTATAAAGAAATATTAAAAAGTTAGCATCTTGCTAATTTCATTTAAGATTAAATGCCACACCAATTTGATAATTTTTCATTAAATCATTATAAACTGGAATAGTACCAATAGTGATAAATTTTATAAAGGAGATACTGGCATTTTTAAGATAATTATGCTCAGCATTATTTTCATACAATGTGATGTTAAGTTAATAATTTATCAAAAAAGGTTGTAAGTTTAATATTTCCAACAAAAAAGCTGGTTTTTTTGCACATTTATTTCTTTTTTGAAGCTTTTGATGGATCAATATAAGAATTAGCTCTTCAGCTAATTTATCACGTTTTTCAGATTTTATAATTCTTTGTCCAAATAATTGTGTAATACAATTCAATATGTCATTATTCAAAAGTTTATAAGCAGTTTCAATAATTATTAGTTCTGGTAGATAATAAGCTAAAACTTTTATTTTATCTTAAAAGATTACAAGAAAAGTGCCAAAATGACTAGCAATAAGATTTAAGAAAAGTGAATAGATAAGGAGATATCCATAGAATATAAAGAAATAAGAATAACCAAACTTGTAAGATTTTTTGTTTCTTTATTACCATCATTGAAGTCATTGCTTCCTTCTTGTAACTTTAATTTTACAAGAACTTTAACATTTTCTCATACCTCAATTTCACTTTCATTAGTTTCAGAATCTTTAAGATATGCATCTTTGAATACCTTCTAATATGGTCTTTCTCTAGAAAATAATTTATCATAATAACTGTCTGAAGAATATTTTATGATTAATTATTTCTTTTATGTGTAAATCTTTTCTAAAGGAGATGTAAAATTTGAAATTTGTAAAGTAGTATCTAATATTACTAAAAATAAATCTTCTACCTACTATATACTTTTTCGAAGAGCTAACCTCTAACATCGAAATAAAAATATAGGTAAATTATCATTAACATATTGTAAGAGTGTTCTTTTTTCATCAACACAAAGCAAGATCTTGATGTCAGATTGAATATCAAATTTTTTTCAAATAGCCTGCATCATTACTGATATCTTTCAATCCTTGATTTTTGGTAATTTTATAAGCATTTGTAGCTTTAATTGCAGGTTTCCAAATAAAATTACCATTATTTTCGAGATGACATTCTCAAAATTCTCTTGAATTATATTTAGTATCTATCAAAGAAATAGCCATTACTAAAAAATTATTGAACCATTTTACTTGACAAGTTCAAAAAATTTGATAAATTTCTTTGCACAAGCTGATGGGCAGGGAAAACAATTTAGATCAATACCTAAATTTAAGTATAAGATATAGACCTGCCTTATATATTCTTTAATGAATCTCAATTTACCATAATCTGAGGATTGTACAATGAAAATATAAGGCATGTAACTATCTCTGTCTTTAGATTTGTAATGACATAATGTAATATAATTATGAAATTTCAAATATAATTTGAATCATCTTTAAATTCATGATTGAATGCAAGAGATATATATTCAAAATTAGGTTCATCTTTATCATGGATGGCTAATTTTAACATTCTACTCATGACATTTAGTAATGAAAGATCACAGTTAAAATATTGTTATAAATAATTTAATTTTGATCGTATATAATACTTACTATTAATTACAATCTCTAATGCATTTTCATTTGTATTATACAATTTAAAAATAGGAGTTTCTGAATTTAAATCTTTGTTCTCTCTGTGACATAGCGTAATATTTTCTGATATATCCAATCAAAATTTGATAAACCCTTTCAATTTTTTTATATTAAGTATCGTTATCCTCCATAATTTAACAATTGTTGACTTAAAGTAATGGTTTGATCTTCATAATAGACCTATATTTCATTAAGTACTTGAACTATATTAAAGGTTAACAGAATGTAAATAGAGAATATCAACTTAAGTGAGTTTGAAATATTAAGAACAATAAATTTTCTCTTATAAAATAACATGCAATTTAATGTTACTAACCTTCAACGCTTTTGACAATAATAGGATTATCTTTTGTTATTTTATAATTATCTTTTAGTGAGACGTAGTTATTTTTATAATTATTAAATAAGACTTCATTTAACTCTTTATAATCTGCAACAGTAGGAAGTTTTATTTTGAGAGTAACATTTTCATTCAAATTATATTGATTTATGATTTTTGTTTCAATATCTGAAATGTTGGGTTCTTCAGAAGAAAGACATATTTGTATCAGATCGTTATCTTAGTATTTATACTATAAACTAATTTTCAGTTTCTTAAGAGAGCTCGCTCATCTTTAGAAAGAGAAACACACTTTTCTGTTTATTTTATTAACAATCAGTTAATCTGTTTACATCGAACTAGGGTGACCTATTTTTTGCAGTGGCATAATATATGCAGAAGTTACGATTTTTTGCAATAGTATATGCTGTCACAGATTTAATTAAGTTCACATTTTTCGCATATCATATAATATATCCGCAGTTAAGATTTATAAATTAAGATCATGATGCAAGATATTCATCATTTTTTCACTATCTCTTTTTTACAATAGTTTCAGCAACTGAGCATAGACTTAAAAACTCAGAATATAAAAAGAATTTTTATGTTGATGGGCAAATATTGTTTTGTGAATTTTGCCAAAATGTCTTAGACCATAAAAAAAATCCACATTAGATATACATTTAAATCAGACAAATATAAAAAAAATATGCGCAAAGTTGAAAATAAAATAAGAGCTCGTCAAACCACTCTCAATGCCAATAATAATGAGTTAAATGAACGTGAAGTCTTTAATACTGCTTTAGTAAAAGCATTTACACAAGCAAACATACTACTTGAAAAAGTAGATAAACTTAAGGACTTTTTTTTGGAATTTTGTAAAAATGGTATGTAAAATCTATTTTATTTTTTAATTTATCATTTAACATGTTATTAACTCATTAATTATATTATAGGTAAAGCTATTGCAGGCTCTTCTTTATTATGAAAAAAATAGTCTTTAATATGGAGATTTTTAGCATACAAGAAATAGTATATAATTAGCGTATATCTATTACTATTGATGAAACAACAGATGTTTGTGGTTGGGCGGCTATCAATATAATGTTTAGTTTTGGTAACCAAACTAAATTAGTCAAAACAGAATTTTTGGATGATAACATTAATAGTACTATTATTGCTCAATTAGTTATAAGAACCTTACAATTTTATAATATTTCTCATGATAATCTTATTTTTTTTTATTTCTGATAATGCAGCATATATGATAAAAGCCTTTCAAATATTATCTTCATTAATTCCCAATTAAAGCATAACCATTATTTAGCTCACATTTTAAACTTAGTTGGAGAAACATGGATTAGTTATAAAAGTTTCAAATTTCTAATTAAAATTGTAGCAAATATAAAAAATCCTTCATTCATTATCCTGCTCGTAAAGAAGATGGACTGTTTTTTTAAATTCCTTTATTTCTTCTACCACAACTCCTTCTAACCAAAATTCAATTACATTACCACCTTTACCTGTGAAAACCCGTTGGAATTCATGGTTTAAGTTTGTTTTTTGGATTAACCAACATATACCACAATTATGTAAATTTTATATTGAAGAAGAAATCATTAATGAGGAAAGTGAAGCTGTTCAAGAATTGGCAACAATTTTTAAAAATTCAGTACATGTTTTTACATTTGAAATTTTAGTTATGTTTATTTCATTTAATGCAAAGCGGTAAGTTAATTTTTATTCTTTATTTATATTAAAAAAATATATATATATAGATGTAGAACGAAGTTTTTCGGCATATACCAATATTCTTAGTGATAGACGGCATGCACTTTCAGAAAATTCAATTGCTGCTTTGAATTTTTTGTATTTTAATAATCAAAATTTGTAATTGCAGTAAAATAATAATAGATTTTAAATGCATTTTTTGAAAAAAATAAAAAAAACGAAGGCATATTTTATAAAAAATTTTCGAATATACTTGCCTATCTAACTATATAAAGCAAGCATATTTTGAGTATAACGCCGCAGAAAATGGGCCACCCTACATCGCACAGTAAAATTCATCAGAAATTAATTTTCCTAATATCCGATCCGGGTCATTGGATTATAGATCACGTGTTTGGGAACATAAATTTCGAAATTTTATATTTGATTCTAATTAAAATAAGTAATCTCCTTAGGCTGTTTTAAAATCTAGATATGCAACACAGAAATGTTATTGGTTAGTTGATTAAATATTTCTGTTCTCCTTCTTGGGAGGGTATTATTATTTTTATTTTTACTTTGAAAATGTCCGAAACGAAAGAAACGAAAGAACACTTCTGGGGAGATCCGTAAGTAAAAAAAAAAAAAGTCTTCTTTTATTAACAATTAGTTATCTGATGACATATACTTTTAGAACGGCAACTTTGGACTGGTGTGAAGTAAGACTATAATAAATAAAATAATTTATTTCACTTTAAATAATTAATTATTGGGCTTGTGAATTATTAGAGGCCTTTTTTTTTTTTTTCGTAAATTTTAGAAATTTTTTTTTTTTCTCAAAATATTTTTATTTAATTGATATGTAAAGGAAAATTATATAGTTCATAAGTATATTGCCGAATTCATTAACACAACAACAAATCTCATTTTCAGTAAGTGTTAAAAATCATTTACCTATTAAAAAAAGGGAATCGAAGACTGACAAAGTGAATTTTTTCTCCTAGTTAGCTTGGCAATTTTTGGTATTCACAGCACGTTAAAATATGGTCTATCATTTCGTAATGTGCTCGGATATGCTGGAATTGCATTGGTCGGGATAGGATCTTGGTGTTTTCACATGACTTTGTTATACGAATTCCAATTGTTAGATGAACTTCCAAGTAAGGGTATTTTCCCAAAAAAATTTGGAAAAGGAATTCATTTTAATTATTAACTTTGGTTAATATTATAGTGATCTATACAACATGCATCCTAACGCACAACATGTAAGTGCTATTCCATTAAATTTAAATTCATTTAATTAATTGAACCCTAATTTTTTTTCATTTGATATTCATAGTTTTGAAACGGGAGAAAAAAGAAGATTTGGGTTATATTTACCTTTAGCTTTATTTACATACGCGTCAGGTGTAACAGCAGCTTATCTATATATCAATGATCCAGTATTTCATCAAGTATCATATGCATTATTAGTTTCGATTATAAATTTCCGTTCTTATTATTTATTAACTCAAATACATAAAGCTTCAATCAAAATTCGTATGAAAAGATTATTATTCACAGCTTGGACGATGTTTGGACTTGGATTTTTGTTTTGGAACATTGATAATATAGCATGTCATCAATTAAGACAATCTCGTTATAAAATTGGGATGCCTTTAAGTCATTTATTGGAATTACATGGATGGTGGCATATCGGTACTGCATTCGGTACTTATTATTGGATTGTATTCAGTAGTTATATTAGGGTGATATTATTACGTAAAGAAAACGAGTATAAGATTAAATGGGGATTAGGTTTTGTTCCTTATGTTGTTAAAGTTAGTAAGAATTCAAGGAAAGAAATGAAACTTGGTAGTAAAGTTGAGTGAAAAATAACGAACCTTTTTATTTTTATTAATAACGTCATATTTTTTAAAAATTTGAAGTAATTTTTATAATTAAATAATTTAATAATTTTAATTATTATATAAAAATAATATATTTTTATTAATAAAGAAAAAATTTTTTTTTTGATTCAATAAATAGATGATGTGATGCTAAAAGACTTTTTATATATATATAATGATTTATGATTGAAACAATCCATTCACGACAATCAAAAAATAGTTAATTAAAAATTCATTTTTAAGGGAGGGGAAAATGTTTGGGGAAAAAAAAGAAATAAATAATAATTTTAAAATCTATCATAAATAAAAGAATTTGTATAATACAATTTATAAAAAAAAAAAAAAATAATTTAAAAAGATTAACTTCATTGCTAAATTGCAATATAATTAATTGGTAATTATACAGATGTTATAGTAATAACGTTAACATTGGAAAGGTTAAAAAAAAAAAAAAGTTAAAAAGTATGATAAAAAATTAATTATAATTAACTTAGAAATAATGATTCAAATAAACTAGAAATTTTTTAAGAAATGAAATCTCCCTTTATAATTATTGTTGAAAATTAAAATGTCTCATTTTGATTTGGACATTCTTCTGTACAGTGAAGTCCAAATTCCTCACAGTTATCACAATACTATATAGAATCAATAAATAAAAATAAATTATTAACTATTGAATAACAATTTTTTTTAAAAAAAAAAAGAAAAAACGCTACTAACCGGTCTGTCTTCGGTAGCACTTTCGTTTTGTATATTATCATCTGATTTCTTATCCTCTGTTACATTTGACGAATTTGAACCAAAAAATGCTTTGCAACTGATGATGTCATGACCTTCTTCTTCACAAATCTCACAATATATTGTGCCGTCCTCAACCCCATTTGATTTAATAGAAGATTTAGAGATCAAACCATTACCAATAATTGTTGCCTCTAGAACATTATTTGAATTATCTAAATTTCTGATTTCGTTTATTTGTTCGCGCAATTCTTCAACTTCATCTTTTAATCGCTTTGAATGTCCACGTTCACGTTGAATTTCCTCTTCCAAATCTGCTTCCCGAAATATTTTACTTTCAATTAACGATTCTAATTCAGCCACGTCTTTATTCAGTGATTTAATTTCTCGTTTTTTTGATTTTTCTAATTCAGATACTTTCTTACGCAATTCACGTATTTCTGAGTTATGCATTGAAGAAAGACGTTCTAATTGTGTTTGCTTCTCAGCTAAAAGTGATTGAAGACGCGTTAAATCGCCACTGGCAAGTTGCCCATTAATGTTCTGTTGTGCTGTTTGAGATTCTCCGTTTTGTTTATCTTCTGAATTTTCTTGATTTTCTCCTGATTTAGTTCCATCTGTATTATCGGTATGTGATGGTGTAATATTTATCATGTACTGTCCATTGAGTGATTCACTGTGCAAACGTTCTAATTCATCCATCAACTTAAGACATTCATTTTCAACTTGCTTATGAGCTTCCATTAACTTCTCCTGTTCTGCTAAGATCTTTTTATTTTCACCAGAAATTGATACATTTTCACGAGTCAATTCATGGACAATATGTTTGAAACCAGCAACCTGTTCTTCATACGCAGCGATCTTTTTCTCATATCCTTGTGTATTATGTTGTAAGGTATCAGGAATATTATTATTTGCCAACGCCAAATCCTTTATCTTTTGTTTCAATTGATCATTTTCCACTTTGTAAACATTAATTTGATTTTCATATTCTGTCTTAAGATTTTCAAGGTTATTCTGTGCAACTTCCTCTTGAGAGGCTTTCAATTTTTCACTTTCATTCTTAGCTTCTTCAAAGTTTTCTGACAAATTTTTCAGTTCTTGAGCTTTGATTTCTAATTCAGACTTCAATTGCTCAGCATATTCAGCTTTCTTAATCAAATCAAAAAGTTGTTTTTGTAACTCTTCAAGTTCCTTTTCAGCACTTTCGCGTGTTTCAATCAATTCTTTTTTTGTATTCTCGCATTCTTCAAAAAGGGCTTTTTTTTCTATATTCGATTCTTGGATTAATTGCTTTTTTTGCTCTTCATCTTTAGTTACATTTAATCTTAATTCCTCTAATTGAGATACGATTTGATTCTTTTCATTTTCATCTTGCTTTTTACGAATTTTTAAAGCTTCTAACTCGGCAATAATATCATTTTTTTGACGTTCACTTTCCTGCATTTTTCTTTCTAAAACTTTTTTCTCATCCTTCAAAGAATCTGTTTCACTCGCAATAGAACGTTTTTCAGTTTGTACTTCTGATAAATTTTTTCTTAATTCTTCTAATTCTTCTTGTAATCTCCTTGCATCACTTTCGAAAACTGCCTTGATTTTTTCAATTTCCTCATTATTATTATTTGCATTCATTAAATCTTGCATATTATTTTTTAGAGCATTTATTTCCTCTAACTGTCTATTAACAAGTGCTTGCGACTCACGAACATCATCTTCCAATTGATAGATACGTTCTCTTGATTTTGCATCTGCACGCATCATGTGTTCCAAGCCTGATTGTAAATCTGCCAATTCATTTCGAAGACCCTCTTCCCGTTTATCATTCATTTCCAATTTTGTCTTTGCTTCTGCCAACTCTTTTAACACTAACTTTAATCTATCTGTTTCTTTGGATAAAGATGTAATGATTTCATCCTTTTTAAGTAATTGACTCTTAACTTCCTCAACTTCTCTTTTAGTTTCTTCGATTGTTTTTTCATATACATCGATAGCTTCCACACCAGCAGATCGTAATTCTTCTGCTTCCTTTTCCAACGTATTAATTTTTTCGTCGCGTTCAGCAATTCTAGCTGTTGCCTCTTCATATAAAGTGATTGTTTCTATGCCACCCTTCTTTAAATCTTCAGCTTGTTTTTCCAATGAAGAAACTTTAGTTTCATAAATATTGATCGTTTCTTGACCTGCTAACTTGAGATTATCAATTGATTCTTGCAAAGTTTTAATTTTACTCTCTGAATCGAGTTTATATTGATCAAATTTTGCATTTAATTGATCAATCTCAATTGTTTTATTTTGAACAACATTTTCTAATTGAGCAATACTATCCGAAGCTTCGATTGAACCTTTATTGGAATTTGCCTTTTCAAGTTCTTTGATAGTTTCTTCCAGTGATTTAAGATGTTCATCTTTTTGTTCAACTAATTCAGTCAACTGTAAAATCTTATCACTCATGTTGTCGTCATCAGCGATCATTGATAATGAAGTACTTGGTCTATGATGATGTCCCTTTATAACAACTTCTTGAAGTTGCCTGGACAAATCTGATATTTTATCATTCAAGGCTTTCTCTCTTAATTCTCTCTCATCAAAAATAGATTGTTTCTCCTTTTCCCACTGAACCTTTTCGATATCATTATTTTCTTGAGGAGTTTGAGATTTCTTATTATGAAGTTTTAAATGGGTGTTTTCGGTTTCTAATACCTCAATTTTCATTTGTAATTGTTGAATTCGGAGAGCTTGTTGATCAAATAAACCTAGAGGAACACTATCAGGAGTATCCGGATCGCTGAGTAATTTTTGAATTTTTTCTTGAAGTGATTTATTGCTCATTTCTTCTCTAATATTATTCTCACTATCAGAAGTATGTTGCGAATCATTTGGAAGATTTGGTGTAATAGATCGTGAACGAGGTAAACCTGATGATGTCTTAGGAACATAAGATGCTGGTTGAGATATATTTGATACAGCCGATCCGGTAGATGATGACGAATCTCTCCTGTTACGATATTGCCTACCATTAGATGGAGGTGTAGAAGGTGACTTTAAATTTTGGAGGGAACCAGGTCTCATGAGTCCTAATCCTAATGTTGGCTTAGTCTTAGGTGAAGTTATTTGTCCATTAGGAACATTATCAGAAGTTGAGGATATGCTTGATGGTTTGGCTAAAGCTCTTTGTTTAAGTTGAGAAGCTGTGACGCCAATATATTTTGAAGCACGGGAACCGGCTGTAATACGACCAGCAGCTATGGCTGCGTTTTGAGCATGAGTGCCAGGTGATGCTTTATCGCTTGAATTACTTGAAGTAGAAGGTGATCGTATCAACGCGTTAGGTTTGTTAGCTGAAGGCATTTGTGGTGAATTTGGCGCATCTCTAGATTCCTTGAGCTTGGTAAGGTTAGTTGAGTTAACAAATATACCCGATTTTGGCGGACAAGTAAAATAGGATTTGCTAATAATAATAGTATTAAAAAAAAAAAAAAAAAGGACACCAACAACGTTATGATTTTGATATGAGATTTGATAAATATAATAAATGAATTATTTCTAAAAAAAAAAAAAAATATTAAAATCGTATTGATTATTATCTTATATTCACAAATTAAAATGAATGATAAGTCCAAAATTTTTTTTTTTTTCCTATTCTTTTAAATATACTTAAACTTAGTTTAGAATTTCGTTAACAAGAATTAAAAAAAAATATTTTTCTTATTTTTTATTATTATTATTATTATTATTATTATTAATCAATATATATATATAAAATAAGAGTGAGATATAACTTACCCGTTCACACACCCGTCATTTTTACCTGTTCCTGGAACATCCACTTCTATTCCGGCCCAAGTTCCACGCTTAGCATCAATTGGACCCAAAAATTTTAAAGTACCTGAAATGTTCATTGAAACAACGGTAACTCGTTCGCCTATTGAAAACAAAGCAAGCGAAGGAGAGGTTGGACGTTGCTGAGGTGTTTCCTGTAGGCGTTGGTGAGCGGGATTTAATGCCGAAGGCAATGTCGAAGAACCCGAAACATTTTGATTTTGACCTGAAAGCGAACGTTGAAGTGGTGAAGATAAGTTTGGTGGAGGTAAACCAAAATTACTTGATAATTTTGATGAAGGAGATGTATGCTGCATTGTTAAAGGTTGTTTAACAGGTGATTTTTCAGATAACGGTGGAAGTGTTGGACGTGTCATTCTGGAAATACTCTGTCTTCTTCCACCAGGTTTTTTTGAAGGACTATTTGGTTGGTTATTCGTAGCTTGTGTTAAGGGGAGTGATTGAATATTTCCGAGCGTTGAGGTAGAACTGGTCTGAATATTTTCATTCGATTTGGTAGTAGCTGACGGATTATATCTTTCCATGGCTGCTTGTAATAATGCTTCCTGTTCTGGAGTCAATTCTTTAAGGTTAAGTGTAGACTTTCCTGTAGTGCCAGCTGATGAGCGACGCTTCCCCCCTGGTGAGGGAAGACCTGAAGACGGTATTCCGCTAGTAGTAGGATGTTTTGGTAATCTTGACATTTGCTATTTTTTTTTTTTTTTAATTATTATTATTATTATTATTATTATAATAATATTTGCTAAACAACGCAAAAACGCAGTAAAAGCAAATTATTTTCAAATCTACACGTTAAATAAGGAGAGGGATCGAAAGCACAAGAATAAAATATAAATATATAAATATTTTTTTTGATTATTGTGATTTATATATATATATATTATTTTTTTCGAATTATAAGAAATTTATTGTTATCAGATATGCGCCATGTTTTATGTTATTAGCGTCATAGTACCATTTTATACAATTACATATTACTGTAATGAAGTTCTGGGAACGAAATACCCTTTATCTGCAACAATATAAACACCACAATATATGATGAAATCTAATAATTTTTGGAAGGTTATACATTGTCAACAAAACTGACACCAATGTGTCACCACATAATGTAATATATACATATATATATATATGAACTAAATTAACAACCAGTTTAAACAGTTTATTTTGAACTAATAAGAAATTACCGGAAATTTCGGAATGTTTTCACAGTAAGTTAACCTACTATACATTTTTGAAAATTTTGTCCGGCCGAGTTCGAGCCAATTATAAACAAAAAAGTAAAATCCTAAAAAATTAATGCATAATAGTTATGGATTGCTTTTATTTTGTTTGTGTAAAATACCACAATATACAATATAACGAATCATTTTCTAATTTTACCTTTAATATGGTAATGCGCTAAACCTGAAAATGGCCCAGAAAAAAAAAAAAAAAAATTTTTATTTTATAATAATCAAATAATAATTTTTTTCTTTTTAAAAAAAAAAAAAAATAAAAAAAAAACGTATCCCCGTTTTTCTCTCACATCCTTCGGTTGAAATGGCAGGAAATAGCCGGTCATCATCACCAAATTCACAACTTCTTATACAACAAAACGAAATACAAAATAATCCTGAACAACAATCTTCCGATTCGAGTACGATGGCAGATTTTACAACAAATACGCCTTTACCAACAAGTACTTCAAACTTGAACTCGGTTTCAAACACAAAGGAAACAGTAGAAGGTTATAATACTTATCCTGGACCGAGATCTTCCACTCTTCGCCCAACCACCTTAAGGAAGCAAAGGTCACGTAGGCCATCTTTTCAGTCCGATCAAGTAACTCCTGACATGCGTCCCGTTTTGCATCTTTTTGATGTTTTTTCGCAAAAAATTTATATAGAAGGTTATTTATGTAAACAAGAGATCAATAGTTCTAATAATGACTGGATAGAGTATTACGTGGAATTATGTGGTCCTTTCTTAAGTTTTTGGAAAACAGTGAACGATCCTGATTCTGAAATAACAAGAGTGTCTCAAACTCCCTCCGTAATAAATATATCTAATTCTTCAATAGATTTATCACAAGATAATTGTATGGATCAACGGATGCATGTTTTTTTTCTTGATTCCGGCCAGGGAGAAAAATCCTATTTACAAACTTCGGATGATAAAACTTTAAATTTATGGGTTAATGCAATTCGTTTATCTTGTTTTGAAGGTTCAAGATTACAAGAAGTTTACACAGCAACTCTAATAAGACGTCCTGGACTAAAAGATTTTGGTAATGGAACTGTATTAATGAAGGGTAAGCTAGAAGGTTATCTTCAAGTTCAATTTTCTGGTAACCTTGAATCTAAAAAATATTGGGTCGTGGTAGCGGATCACCGTGCTGAGGAAAAAAAGAAAAAAGATTTAGCATTTACTAGAGGACAGGCTTTATTTTATGAAACAAAAAGATCAAAAAAGCCTTTCATGACTATAGCAAACGTTCTTCAAACTTACGCTATTTATCCTGAAAGTCCCTCCCTTATAGATAAAACAGTTACTTTTCGTGTTGAAGGCACTCTGTTTCTTACAAAGCCAACTGAAAATAAACCTGGTGATTTTGCCATTTTAACAACAGACTCACTTAATGAAATGACAAAATGGCTTTTTGGCTTTTTTGATAGTTTTAAATTATATGGTCGACCAAAAGAATTATTATATGATTTTAAAGATCCAATTTCTCCCTTTTTTGCTGTACCAACTGGCAGGAATAACACAAAGTTATTTTTAGATCTTAATGAAATAGAACATGTTGAAGTTCGTGAATCGTTAGCGGATGTGAAAGCTGCGTTTGCTGAAATTTTACGTCAATCTTATAATTTACAATCACCTGATAATTCTCAACAACTACTTACAAGTGTAAATCAGCAAAAAAATTTAAGTATACAAAGTCTTCCTCAGATTGTGACTGATGGTTTATCAGATGATTATGTTCGTCAAAGGGCAATTTCAGGTGAATCTACTACTTCATCAACAAGTTCAATTTCCCCTACTACATTGAGACCTGTAAGTCAATCCTCACGTCCTAATTCCATGACCGGAGGTTCTCAAAAAGGTTCAATTCCGACTTCGCCCATATCACCACATTCACCTTTAGCTCCTAACACTATGTCATCACAAGAACAGTCGAAAAAACGAAGTAAAAAGCCAGCTAAACAATTAGCTAGTAGCGATGAATCAGAAGATCAACAAGAAGATAATAATTCACCAATTGAAAGTGAAAATTCAGATGATGAATACGATGACCCAACACTCTTAAAAAATACACAAGAAAATGCAAAAATTTTAGAAAAAATTAAAACAGATGAGCAAATTAACTTTGGAAGTAGTAGCCTTGGAACATTTGAAGACACTGACCTTATGTCCGAAATTATGACTGCTGTTGCTGAGCGTGAAGATGAACCTGTTACAGGAGATGCGTCAACCAAACCTAAAAGGAGAGTTTCATTTAAAAATCAACCCGCAAAGCAGAAAGGTAAAAATAAGCAGAGACTTGCCCCACTTCCATCTGACAGTGAAGATAGTTATGAGAGTGAAGGAGAATCTTCAATGACCAAGAGTGATGAAAATAATAGTGATGAAGACAGTAGCGAAGATTCTAGTCTGAAGAATAAAAATGTTATTGCTAAACCTGGTCATAAAGGAAACAATAAGAAGACGAAAACAAGAACTGTGCCTCAACCATCCGACAGTAGTGATGATAATGAAGTATTAAACGATGATGATAAAAAATTTGGCGCACAACCTCAACCAAGACCATACCAACAATCACCTCCTTATGGGTCTGTATTAAAACAGCCTCGAGGTAATATTATTCCACAAGTTCAACAACATTTATATCCTCAAGGAAGTTTTGAAAACGATGTCAATGACAATATTCCATTAGGAAGAAATCCTGTGCGTAATCGTAACATACTTACTAGTGAAAACGTAGCTGATGAATTTCGTAAAGGAGACAATCAACAAAATGATTATCAATTTGAAATGTCTACGGTAGGTCTAGACATAGATTTTAGTGCGATAAATTTCGATATTGCTACGAATGAACCTGCGAATAATACAATAGAAATCGTTAATAAGAGCAACAAAGGAAAAAAGTATTCACAACAATCATCTTCATCTGACGATGAGGATGATTATGATGATGATGAATTTTTGAATAGAACAGGAAAGGTATTCAAGCCAACAAAACAAAAAGACAAACCAAAGAATGCAACGAGGCAGAATAGATCGAGTGATATCAGTAGCGATGAATCTGAAACCAAATCAACGACATCAGAAGAAGAACCATTGGCTGCATTAGTCGAAGAAGGAGTTGGATTTAACGCTAATTTTGGTAGACAAAACATAACACCTAGGTCATTATCTCCAAATTACCTACCTAATCAAAGATGGGGGGGACCACCAATACCAGGCGATTATGTGGAAAATTTCGGTTATCCACCGATAGATAATAGACGTAGTGTAATGACACCACTCATTCGGGGTGGCGAATATTACGATGAGGATTATGTTGGGGGGCGACCCAGGTCAATGATAAATCCTGGACCTATGATGGCAGGTCGAAGACGTGTTAGTAGTGGACAAATAGATTATACACGAGAATCCTTATATTTAGATGATAGTTATGATGATCGGGGTCAATTTCAGACACCAAGCCATTTTCGACCAATGAGTTTAATAGATTCAAGACCACCATCTCAACAACTATCAGCTCGTGAACAAGAATTTCTCGCTCGGGAGACAGGGGCACCCTTGATTAATTTACAAGAGAGACAAAAGGATCCACAAACCGGATTAGTTGGAGCCATTACTGCAAGAGAAAATCAAAGAAGAGCAAAGGGTCCAGGATTATTGGCAAGGCAAGCGGAATTAGAAAGGGAGAGAGCATTCGAAAGGGAAAGGGAACGTAGATTAATGGAACAACGACAGCAAGCTATGATGGTGGAAAGAGAAAGAGAGTTTTTATATAATCGACAGTCTTATACTGGACTTCCAGTGGGTGTAGATCCAAGATCAAGTAGATTTCTTGGAAGTCAACAATATTTGGAACCAATACCTGGACAAAGAGGTTCTTATCATGAAAATTATGTGCCATATATACAATCAGATGATGAAGACGACGATGTTCCTTTGGCTGTTGGTAATTCCATTCCACCAACAATACCGCCGACACAATCAAGACAACCACGTGCTATGAGGAATCGACGTCTAGATCCCGAATAAATCAAATCAATATTATAATAATTGATTAATAAGCAAAGTTTTGGACATTTATTTGATAAATTAAAAAAAAAAAATTTCATCCATTAATTTATATTAGAAGATGGCTGCAAATAATATTAGTACTTTATATTCAATTTGGAAAAATATTTATAACCTTAATATTTAATCACGTGAGAAAATTGAACATTAACACAAAACAATAAAAAAAAAAAATACGTTGAATAAATACTATATATGAAAAAAAATTGATTTATTTATAAATATGCCATGTTGTGTGTGATGATAATACCTCCAAAATTGTATCTAGAAAATTATTACAATCACCCTTCTTTATGCGTGAATAATAATAAATACAAATATACACGTGAAAAATAAAATACAAAAAAAAAATATCCATAATTCTAATCTTACTATCAAAAATCCAGTAATTCTAGTTTTTTTTTGTTGAAAGTAATTGTTTGAATCGTTCATTCTCGACTGTTAACTCGACGATCTTATGCTGCAGTTCACGAATATGAGCTTTCATTTCCAAATTTTCAGTCGTCAATCTTTCAGCCTCTTCTCTCTTTCTTTTACGACTTTCATAAGCCGCAGCTCGATTTTTAACCATACGCTCTTGACGTTTATCTCGAAGAGCAGCATGCGCAGCAGCTTCCAACAACATTGGCATTAAATCTGACTTAACAGTTAAAGGGGTGTCTGGTGGTGATGTACTAGAATCCTCTTCCCGTGGAGTTATTGGTGTTCCGGGAGCTGAAGGCATTGCAGGTGGTGTAGGCAACCGCCGCTTAGCAGGTACAATAGGGTTTGGTGGTCGTGGAAGTAATGGTTTCCAAATAACATTAGGTACTTCCGAGTTTTTCAAACTTTTTTTCCGTGACGACGGTGTACTAACACTAACCTCAGACTTAAGAACTGCTGAAAGCTGTGGTGTTTGCATACTTTGCAATTGTGACGACGATGTCACAATAATGGATGTTTGAAATGCATTCGTATTAACTTTTTCCGCCTTAACTGGTGGGTGTCTTCCTGTCAATTGTAATAATAATTTTGATTGACTTATTTCATCCTTACATAGTTGAAAATTATCCATTGTTATGACAAAAAAAAAAGAGAATTATTACAATTATGAAAAGGGAGTGTTTAAAAGTGTGAATTTAGAGTTTATAATGTGATGAATTGTTACACTATGCTACTACAATGATCTTCTTAGCATCTTAGATCCGCTGTTAATCACATGTTTTAATGTTTAGATGCGATCATGTGGTGATCCATTTGACAAATAAATAAATCATGTGATATCGATTAACATTTATATGATTTTTAAGTTAAAGAAAAACTATTGATATTTATCTTTTTTAGATTAAAACAAAATTAAATTTAAAAAATAATATAAAATAAATCAGTATATGTACATATACTAACTAAAATGCTTAAACCTATAATTTCTTCTCTTTCTACTATCAAAAAAATTTATAGGTTTATTAATCTAAATTATAGTTTTATAAACAAATAATTATAATAATTGTATATATATATATAATTATTTTAATCTAAACTTATTTTACTAAAAATAAGTCATAATTAACATATAAAATAAAATTCTTTCTATTACAAAACACTTATGTAATTGTTAATTTTTAATAAATTTTATTAAATACTTAATATTTTATTTATTTAATTTAGATTTATAAAATTTTTTTTTATTTTTTACTAATACTGAATATTAATTTTTTTAAAAATTATTATATTAACTTATTTTTTTATTTTTTTTTTTAATAATAATATATATATATATAATTAAAATAAAAATTAAAAATCAATTAAAACTTAATAATTTAATTTAAAATTTTAGATTATAAAAAATATAAACTTTTTAAATTAATTTGAAAATTTAGTTTAATTTATATTAAATACTTAAAGAATTTAAAATTATATATGATTGTTTACAAAATTTTTATTTGTTAATAAATTTATAATAAGATAGTAAAGAAAAATATAAAAAGTAAAATTTTTATTACTTTAATTATTTTAATATTTAATTATTAATTTAAAATATAATATATTATTTTAAAATTTTTCTTATAATAAAATATGATAACACTAATTTTGTAAAATTTGAATTAATAATTTTAAGATATTGATTTCTCTTATTTTGATTTTTTAATTTTAATGATAATTAATATATATTATATATTTTACAATTTTTTTCAAAGATTTTACTTAGTAAATATCATTATTTTTCAATTTATTTATTGTGATAAATCAATATTAAAAAGTTCTAATTTTAAAAATTTATTTATTTTTTAATAATATATTTATATATATTTTTGTTATTTTATTAATAAAAAATTAGTAATAAATTAAATTATAAATTTAATATAAATTAGTATAATATCTCATAATCAATTTTAAATAAATATAAAAAAAAAAGAGGTTTATTTTATAAGTGATTTATTTATTTTATATATTAAACTTGTATTTAAGTTGGTTTATAATTAAAGTAAAAAATTATTTTATTATTATAACTAAATTATTTGTTATATTATAAATTAAATTAAATTCTAAATAATATGAAATAAAATAAATAAATAAATAATAATAAATAATTTAAGCAATTTATCTTTTTAATATACAAAATCAGTAAAGATTTTAACATAATTTATTTTAAATAATAATATTTATTCTGAATATGTTCAATTAATTCTAAATATACTATTTATTATTATGAATAGTTATTGTAAAAAATTTATATTTTTATTTTGATTGTGATTATAATCAAAACATATTATTTAATATTTATATATAGTATGAATTAGCTTAAGATAATTAGACTAGATTTTATTGTAGAATAAATAAGAATAATAATAAATTTGTAATACTAAGTAACAGAAATTGTTGAAGTATTCAAAGCGTAATAGTTATAGTATATTCTCTATTATATAATCAATATTATGCTATAATGATCAAAGTTATACATAACTGCAATACTAAATTAAATTAAATGGATTGTATAAAAAATTTTAATGAAACTCATAATTTATTTTTATTTTTAATTTTTAAATATTTATATCAAAAAATATTTCAAAAAATTATAAAAATTAAGTGTCTTTCTTCAGCTAATCTCTCTTACAGTTCCTTACAAACTTTAATATGTTAGAATCTTTCAAATTAAAATGGATTAAAGATGATATTTTCAAGAGCATAAATATAGAATATTGCCATAAATGATAAACTGGCAGTAAACTCCTTTTTGCTAAGATCTATAATGATCTTTTGCATCGTCAAATCTTAATTTATATATACTGTAACAGCTCACGCAAAATAAATAGAGATTTGTAAGCATGAGTAAGAACCTTTCTTTCCTTTCTAGATATATCTAACGGATATAATTAGAACTAATTTTTTGCTTTCAGCAATCTTAATAGCAGGGTCAGAATAGTTATTAAATTTTATCAGAACTGCATTAGAAAGAGAAGAAGGATTCTGATTTTCTTCAAAAATGATTTCTTTAACAATCCCTACTGAACTATTAACCAATTCAGCTTTAGTCTATAAGTTAGTCCTAAGTAGAACTTTTGCATCTCTTGCTAGTAGCAAGTAAGCTTTAAATCCTTTTGTAATGTTAGAATCTATTTTATATACTTTATTACTACCTGTATGAATGCCATTTATCATAGCTACAAGATAATTTAAAGACACGAGCTTATTTAAGTTAAATTTATCTACATTGGATTTCTGAAGGATAATGCATAATGCATTTGAAAAGTGATTACAATCTAAAGACAAAATGGTTGGTAAATCAGAAAAATGTATAATTAGCAAATTCCAGTTATCTTTAGTAGATTTTCTATCACACAAATATAATAGGAGTAATCTGAAATTATGTTACTCTTCTGAATCTCCTAACTGGTATTAAATAATATCAAGTTTATAAACCTCTCAGAATTGAGAATAAACAGTGTCGACAGAGCAATTGACAAATCATAATGAAGTCACGTGAATGATACAGTATGACGATCTTTTAATCTAGAATTCTGAAAATACTGAGAATTCTGCGAATTCTGAAAATATGGAGGATCTACGTAATTCTGAAGATCTTCCAAATACTGATAATAATCCCAATTTTACTAATTAGATGAAGTCTAAGGATATTTAGTATTATACTTATTTTTAATATTCTAAATTTTATTATTATTTTTATTATATTTTATATTTTATTATTTTA